>PDNA01000287.1:0-28784 GCA_002573605.1 Polytolypa hystricis UAMH7299 | reverse complement strand
TACTTCTTGGTGGGTGAAGAAGAAGGTGCGTGGAATTCGAATTTCACACCCCTGTCAGGGGAACCCTACTAACGAAAATTCCGGGTCTGACCACAGTAAGCTAATTACTGATCGCCAGTCTGTCATCGGCGGGCAATCACTTCCCGGACACACAAACTAACCTCTGCAGAAGCGAGTCCTGAGCCCATCAGACTGGACGAGAGATTTTCTGAAACCACCAGACGGGGTTACAGCCCCTGGCGAGTGATGGTAAGACACCTTTTCTACATGATAAACCAGTGATCAGCAAATGGGAACTGGCTTTCAATCGCAGAATTCAATCGCTTCTACCGAAGTTTCTTCAAAACAAGGAACAACAGAATTTTGATGAATTGATAGGGGCTAGGCCGAAGTCTCTGTGAACTTTTAATCGACGAAGCACGCGAGACTGCTTCGAGCAACGTTGGGAAGGTTGGGGAACGTGCCGCGAAAGTTACCAACTTACCAGACGTGTAGTGGACCGGAGATCTCCAGCCGATGTGCAAGCGCCTCATTATTCGACTATATTTGCTTTGTGGTGATAGCCCCTTGTGGGTCAAGGGAGTTTTTGAGACCTCAGACGGTGGAGAGTTCGGCCAACTAGTGAGAGCAGAGCATGCTGGCAAGGGTGTCTCCAACGCCGCGGTATCGGGAATGCCGCTCGCCCGATAGCTGTCTATTACCAACAACGTATGTGTGAATGCACTGTAGTAACACACAGATCATAGTTGAACTTGTCTACTGGGAAACAAGAAAAGAAAAACAGAAGCCGGCCTACTATCTGTGAGTCTGTGACCCTATCTCAAACTCTTCGCACGGCGTTCTAGAAGAGCGGCTCTTGGCGCGGAAGACGAAGTGGATTTAAACTTCTTAGCCAGCTCCACTGATTTCCTAATACGCAACTAGCGTGCTCTGTAGGCTAATAATGCTCGTCAGGCCACCCACCTCCCAAGCCCACCTGTAAGTTGTGCTTCTCCTAGTCTACCTCACTGATCCGCCTGGGCCCTGGCTGGGACTACCAAACGGCTCTTCGCACAGTATGTATCTTCTTGGCCTCTGAAATCTGGTGGGTTTTTGTACCCTTGCGCCTCTCTGAAGACTGTAGCTGTGGGTATGAGCAAAGCCTAGTCCTGCGGATCACCATGGCTGCCAGCGGTCAAGGTGGGAGGCATTGGGTTCGGGTGGGAATCAGTTTTGCAGCGCCAAATCCGACTGGGGTTTCCAACCCACTGCGGGCCCTGCCAGCGCCGAATATCAGCGAAAGCCTAACTCATCACCCAAAAACCGTTATTCGCACCCGCAGTGGGTGAAAATGGGGGATTCGTCCCAACACCTTTTCGACTCAGGGTCGGGTTCCTCCACCCACGTTTGGCCCATTTACCCATGACAGGTCTCCTATTTACCATACCCGCATAAATGTCAACACCAGAGAGTGGCTACAAAGCAAGCATTGCAAGTCTCGTTGCTTATTAGCGCCGTTACTGATTCCACCCAGACTTTTTAACTTTTCTTTTGCAAGAAACAGAGTGTATAGAATGGGCCCCTGCTGCTCCTAAATCCTCTCACAGGGTATCTTCTTCTTTGAGCGTTGTGCCGACAGACTTACCCAAATCTCCTCCTGGGGTTTCTCGTCGTCGCTCCCTCCCCTGGCCCCCTTGATAAACACCGTCATTTCTTTTCGTGTTTGTCAAGTTTCTCACAGGAACGATGGAGCGAAGAGACGACAGCCTGCAGCCATGGACAATTGCCGTCACTGCCTCTGTAACAGTGATGGCGTTTGTTTCCGTCTGTCTTCGTTTACTCTCACGCTATGAGAGGAACCAGAGATTATGGTGGGACGATTGGATGATTATCTTCTCAATGGTACTGTGCTTTGACCCTGATTCTGGTTTTTAAGTTGTTGTCGACTAATTCAGATCCTCGACAGGCATGGAATTTAGTGGTTGTCGGCTTCATATTCGCTATGGTTCACTACGGGATGGGCCTACATGCCTTGGACCCCGTCCCGATGGAGGACATTGTCACCGTTGCAAAACTCCTCCTCGTCGCTGAGATTCTCTATGTGTTCAACCTCGTTTGGACAAAAATCAGCTTTCTGATGATGTTTTACCGCATCTTCCATTTCCCCTATTTCAAGAGATGGGCGTATATTATCGGTGGTTTCGTTGTTGCTTGGGTTATTTGTATCACCTTCCTGTTCGTCTTTATTTGTGTGCCTGTGCAGAAGATGTGGTATCCGGACCTTCCTGGTCGGTGTATTGACCAGGTTGGCACGTGGATTGCGAACGCTGTATCGACCATAGTTACGGATCTTGCCATTCTCATTCTTCCAATTCCTCAGGTGTGGAAGTTGCAGTTGAGCAGGTCTGAAAAATTTGCTCTTACCATCGCTTTTGGTCTGGGATTCTTGTATGTATACCCCCTTTTGCTTACCTCCCAGCTTAAAATAAAGAAGCTCATGTTGGATTAGCGTTGTCTTCGCTTCCACTTATCGTTTCACCGTCCTCTTCTCCTACGATGCCAATGACCCGACGTACTCTCTAGCCCCCACTGTGGGCTGGACCGCCATCGAAATGGCTGCTGGAATCACATCCGCCTGTCTCCCCACCATGCGGCCTGCCTTACAGCTCATCGTCCGAAGCCTGGGTATCCAGCACCTCATGCCCTCATTTATCCGCGCCAAGATCTCGAGTCAGCCTGGCGGAACCTCAGCTAGCCACGGTGGTAACCGATCTACTGGCATAGACCCTGCCATCGACGCTAGTAATGGGAGGGACGACTACCACAAGCGCTCGACGAGTCAACATCATACATTTTATCCGCTTTCCGATGATGCATGCTCAGATCTGACGATTGCCCAGAAGCAGAAAGATCATGACGCTGAGGCCGGTGCGGCGCCTTCAAGCGGAAAGATGAGACCCGATGACGGCTATATATTTACATCCGTGACGAGCACGAGGAATAATAATAGTGGTGGAGACGGAGACAGCTTGAGCAGTGATGAGGTTCCATTGCATAGCATACGGGTCCAGAAGGACTTTAGTCGGATTGATAACGTGAGGAAGGACTGAACAAAAAGAAACACAAAGCAAAAGGACAGGGTCCTATGGGTGGCTAGGGGTGTATTTATTTTCCCTACCTTCTCTTTACTTAGGAGTAGCGGATCCTGGAGTATGAATGTATAGTACTGTACAAATATTGAAACCAACTTATGTTTATGCCAGAAGCACCATGGAGAGATCCTTCAACAATTGTTGTGTCAGTCGTCCAGGTGGGAGCTCCTGCACGATGCCTCACTCGGGGCTCTCACGTAAATCACGTGCCCAAACGCTGTGGCGGAGATGATGGAATTTGACCTTGGTGAGACCTATCAGCTTTTCTACTTGTCCAGAATAACGTAGTGTTGGCTGAAATGGTGGAGGGTTGAGTGGGTTCGTATGTAGTACTTTCACTCTCTTGCTTGAAGTACATAGTACTTACACCATGACGCAATGAAGCCTGCTAGCTGTTTCAGATACTTAGCTGCGGCTCAAAAAAGCAACCCCGTCCGAGTCTGTTCCAAATTCGCCCCAAAATGACTCGCCCTTCCCAGTTCGACAACCAACAGATTGACGCCCTTAGCTGTTGGAAGCTGCTGTTATTATTATTGTTTATTGCTTATTGCTCCTGACTCGTAAATGAACTAGCATCTTTCTAGTCGGGCTGGGGTCCCCGGGATGGTGCGACTGCTCACCTGCGAAGGCTTGCCTTGTTGTTGTACTGTACCATGCCCTGGGTGTCAGATCTTAATCTCTCAGCAGCAACCACCGCAAGGCTCAGCCTCGACGGCGCCTCTTTTCTTTCTCACATGTATCTTACTGTGTTTCCTCCTCATCTGAGGGCGACGAACCTTATCAGTTCCAACCAGCCTGGCCCGAGAAGATAAGTTATAGAAAGAGGACGAGAGCCAGATACTTAAAGCAAATTTGCGATCGTTTTCTCAGTCCAACTTTTAGATCTTCCTTGCATTATCGTATGGCAATGGCTTCCGAAGCTCCCCCGCAATCGATCCAGGAGCGAATCGCAGCTCTGAACCAGTCGCAGGTTGGACGAGTACCAGGTGCTTCCCCTCCTCCTCGACCACTATCCAAACCTGCGCTTCCGGCCAGACCTCCCTTACCTCAGAGAAACAAGACCGTGAATGTTCCCGTCCGAGACGTCCATGGCTCAGTCACGTCGAACAATTCAACTAGGAACCAGCTTCGTTCAAGGGACCTGCTGCCGCCTCCCGTAATCATAAGAACGGGACAGCAAACAGCAGATTCAGTCACAACCACCACTGCGAAGAAACCACCTCCGCTTCCTGTGAGGAAGAAACCGTCCCAACCGTCCCCAGCTCTGCCACTACGACGGTCCTCAGACTTCCCCATTCGCAAAAATTCTAGCGATTCGTCCTTCTCGGTTACGTCGATATCTACAAGCTCCACGCGTACAGACAAGTCGCCTTCGAGAAGGTCGACCTCGAGGGAACCAACAGGGAAACGTGCTCTTGCTCCGGCATGGGGAGATGCCACAATTCCGCCGCTCCCTCTTAAGAGAAGCGAGACTGAGAAACCAGTGGCTGGGACGTTGAGGCAGACACCAAAAGCGAATTCTATAAGAAAGGTCTCTACTATATTTGTTCCTGAGACAAAACCGAAGCTCCCTACGAGGCCGCCATCAAACCGCGTTACGGACTTACCTACCTTAGCTTCGTTAAAATCGAGCAGTGATGAGCCGATTAAACCAACCCCAAGGAAGATTCCCCCACCAGCTCCATCAGCTGCAACTCTTGAGAAAGCCAAGGCACTGTCGTTCGCCACGCTCAAGAGCCATATCCAGGAGGATAAACCACATAATGGGCCGCAGTCAGAGCCACAACGCGACCTTCCACCACCACCAGTACCTCTTTCCTCTCGTCCAGACTTGTCAAAGATACAAGCGACGAAACCATCTTTTGCTCCATCCCCCCCAAATCAACACCTCTCCGCAACTATGTGTTTGAGATGTCGTGACTTTTCTGGTCCTGATACCCATGCTACTAAATTTCCTCGGGAGTCGCTTCCTACCCATGATCTCGCCTGGCTGGCCATGCAACTCACTGCCCCGTTCCCATCATATACAGACAAGGCACGAGTCTTGTTCGTTTGGCTGCATCATAATATCTATTATGATGTAGATGCATTTTTTGGTAATAGAGTCCAGCCCTCAACCCCAGCAAGTACCTTCAGTACCGGACTTGCTGTCTGTGAGGGTTACGCTGCTCTATTCGCAACGCTAGCCACGCATGCGGGCCTAGAGGCTCATCTTATCTCAGGGCATGGAAAGGGGTTTGGTCACCAGGCCCTCGCTCCTGGATCACCTGTACCTACATTCAAGAGCAATCATGCTTGGAACGTTGTCCGGATTGATGGTGGGCAGTGGAAGCTGATTGATACATGCTGGGGTTCTGGAAACGTCAGTGGCGCCGGCCAACCATACAATAAACAATTCTCTCCCGACCATTTCACGATGTCGAATTCCGAATTCCTTCTTCGACATTATCCCAGCAACAAATCCCATTTTTATACCGATGACGGTAGACCGGGAATGTCCTGGGAAGAATACATCCTCACTGACGCTAGCAATCCTGGTGGTATTGAGCCACCAACTGTTTATGATGGCGCGGAGTCAGACAATGGAATTGGGAAGAAAACCTTCGAACCTGCTTCGAAGACAATATCTATAAACCAACCGGGTCCACTTCGGTTCCAATTCGGTTTGATCTGCCCACACTGGACTTTGGAACAGCATAGCAAGATCCATGCGCCGTATATATTCTTCCTCAGCTCCCACGGCATCGATGGGAGGAAGAAAGAGTATCTTGCCTTTCAGCATGTTGCTGGTACCGGGCCTGGAGGCGGGGGGGATGTCTGGTATATCGATGTTGCGGATCCCAGGGTTTTGGGGGCACCGGGTCAATCTTTGATGCTGTATGCTGTCAAAACTTTTGGGCCAATCCAAGATGCGCGCGGCTTATCGAGACGCGAGTTCCTAGATGGCGTGGGGAGAAAGGCGATGTCGTTTGTCGGAATTGCGGAGTGGAAGCTAGTAGCTTGAAACTCACTTGACGGCGTTGATGACGATGCTATTTGGTCTCGCCATAGAGATCGCATAGAGATCGAGTGTTTACTTTTGATTCTTTTTGCTGTCGCCACTTTCTTTTTCTGTTGCAATGATACCGTTTCGCGATGTGTATAGGTTTGCGGGCCGGGACGTCTCATGAAGTATATATACTGGCGTTAATTCAGGGGATGGCCAAAAGATGGACAACTATCTACGTCCTCGTATAGAGGAAGACGGCCAATTCCCGAGCACTAATATGACAATGGATGAATAGTGAGGGCCCCCCGCCCCTAGATCTCTTCGTTGTCAGTTGGGGTCAAAAAGACGTTTGAACGAGCCTCTATCCTCTACAACATCTTTTTTCCCTTTTTCTTCTCTGTTTACATTGCTTCTGCTGTTCGGTTCTTTCTCTGTCATGCTAGCTTTATCCTTACGACTTCTTCTCTTTTTTTACTTTTTTTAATTGGTTTTCGGGGCAGCAAAAAAAGCCAAATGTGGGACTAATGGGATCAGGCTTGGGATATCGGAAGGGATCATCTTTACTTGGGCTGGATATTTTTAGGGGGCCTGGTTTGGGACGGAATGCTTCTTTCTCTCTCTTTCTCTTTTTCTCTTTCTACTTGTTACCGTTTTGCCAAAACAGGCAGCGTTGTTTCTTGTGCCTACATATTATGCTCGACTAGCGGAAAAGAAGCCTTGGTGGGGAGAGCGAAGCCAGGGCATTAGTATTTTAATGATAATGATTGATTGTCCACATACATATATTTTGATTGTTTTGGCTTGAATATTTGGATGGGCATAGCGCGCTTTGGCATGGGGAATTGTAATAGATCTTTCTCATAATGAATGCATTGCTTCTGTTTGTTTGCTAATAGTTTTGTTCTCTGACAGCAGAGTTTATTGGGAACATCCTCCCACAAACCTCACACCATGCGGGCACGTTTAATCATAGTATGTATATGTTGGACGTCGCGCCAGAACCCCAGCTCCGCTGCCAAGAATATGACAGGTGCGATCCGCTACCATCTCAATGCCAAGGCATCAAGGGGCGGGAAGGAACCCGTCCCTTGCACCCTAACTTGATTTGGTATCGAGCATGAACCTGAACGTCTACCAACATTCTTCCATACTAGAAATATGGACCTAGGTAGGGTCTTTGACACGACGGGTTTCCAGTTGAGCATGTGTAGCATCCTGACAATCGTATCTCTACGGTAATTGCTATAAGAAATAGTAACCCTACCGTGCATCCACTGTTACCACGGAACCAATCGTACCTAGGGGACCTACGAAATTCCAGCTAGGTTGTATCTAACCACCGAACGAACGCGGCGTTCTACGAAAGCACATTTGCAACGTCTCAACAGGACCTTGACAATCAATTGGCTAAGGCATTTGCTTTTGGCAGAACTGCTGTGTTGTTTTACCCAGCAGAATGAATCCCTCTTTTCGGTTTATTCGCTGCGCATATTCTAATATTAACAGCGCCCAACATTTCTGAAGATTAATTTTCACACATACGCGACAAGCCCCACATTTCAGAACTATGTGCGCTACTCATCTCCCTGCTCAAGGATGTTCCTTTCCAACCTCGGACTTCAAGGTGGTAGATGCGTCTGAGGCGATTGAAGAAGAAACTCTCCCAGGCTACACCCCTGAGAAGTACTACCCAGCCCAGCTGGGAGAAATTTTAAACCACTATCAGATTCTTGGGAAACTAGGCTTTGGCACCACCTCGACTGTATGGCTAGCTCGCGATTACGGTAAGGATGGCCAAAGTGAGACAGAGGTTTATAAGATTCTGACATGTATCTTCAGAGAATCCCGCTATGTGGCGCTCAAATCTTTTCTTTCTGTTTCAAATAGAGACCATGAGGTGAAAGTGTACAAGCACTTTGACTCGATAGAGACAGATCATCCAGGAAATAGCAAGTTATTAGGCTCATTCCAAGTCAAGGGACCTCATGGAAATCACCTGTGCCTCGTACATGAACCTCTTGGACCCAGTCTACATCAAGTTCTAGACTTTTATCCCAAACGCAAATTTCCGCTTGGGGTCTTGAAACCATCTCTCCGCCAGATCTTAGCTGCGGTTGACCTTTTGCATTCGTAGGCGGGAATCATACATGCTGGTAATTAGCATACCCACCCCACGTATAACAGATTTATGATGCCGAGAAGCACGAAACAGGTACATACAAAAGCAAAGGTCGCGGCTGACTTTTTTGACCAGACATACAGACGAAGAATTTGCTCGTCGGAACCAGTGACCCCAGCGCATTCTCAATTTTTGAAGATGCTGAATTTTCGCAACCTGCACCTAGGAAAATGCTCGCAGACCGCACCATATACGCAACGCGACGATGCCTGCAACAGATGGATTGCCCTTCCTCTGTGACTTTGGAGAAGCCCGGTTTTTTGATGAGGCCTGGTGAAGATATTATGCCAAATGTTTACAAGGCCCCTGAGGTCATCTTGCAGATGAGTTGGGATTGTAAGGTCGATATTTGGAATGTTGCCATGGTGGTAAGGGCCCCATGCATTCGCTCTTTTAACCGAAATATATTGCTAAAACGGCTCAGGTTTGGCATCTTGTCACTGGAAAACCATTATTCAAAAGACGGAGTCTTGATGGAACCTTTCAGGATGACAGAGTTGCGCGGAGATAACTGCACTTATGGGTCCTCCACCGACGGAATTTATCAGACGACCAGAGATGTGTCGTGCGGTCTGGAACGAGGACGGTATGTCAGTCCTTTCTTTTTCAAAAAGACCATTTGACCCCCTAAACAATCAATACTTTGTCCTTGGATCCATGCGGTCAAGGTAATGGCCATAGGAATTGGCACTTTGCTAATATATCCTCTTTGCTTTAGGAAGCTGGAAAGGCGTGGTACCATTACCTGACATAACTCTGGAAAAGCTAGCTGAAAACGTTACTGGAGAAGACAAGGACGGCTTCTTGCAATTATTCAGGAGAATGTTGCACTGGCTTCCGGAAGAGAGACCAACTGGTGAAGAGCTCATTTTTGATTCGTGGTTGATCAAAGGTCTGGGTGAAAATTGAGCGCCGGGAAAAAAGAATTTGAGCTAGTTTATACTGCGAGAGATATTCCGCCTTGGTGTTGGCTTGCAGCATAATCCTATCCGCTCACTGACTAACCCATCGCATCTTTGGGTTGAAGAATGAATGAAGTACCCCTAATGGAGATTCCTGTGAAGATCGCTAGACATCGGCATCATCCGAAGCAGGCCACCCTATGGTCCGATGGATTTGAGTGTTTCGGTGACAAATGCAGATGGACGCAGTCATATCTAGACCGACCGAGTTGCCAGACTGAGCAACTTTTCTTAGAGAGGCGGCTGGCTATAGCGATTGGGTGCCAGTGGGGGCGAAGCATAATATTTCTTTTGATGACTGGGTCGTGGAGATGGCGACGAGGACTGCAACAATTTTGAAAATATTGGACAATTATATCTTGTGTATTTTCCACTTGTAGATAGATATAAATTATTTCCCATAGCCAGTAATGATGTTTGATGGAAGGTGGGAAGAGCGTTATCGACATTACATCCTTCCCCCTAGTTTTATGATTCTTGTTCAAGAAAGCCATCCTATCGTAAAAACAGTCCAAGCTAGACCTGTTAATACAACTGTTCTGCCCCTGACGTCCACTTGCCCTGCTTTGCCTTGGTGTGTACATACGAAAAAGCAGTGGACACGTCTCAGCTTTGTCTAGTCCCAACAGGAGTTTCGCTTGCCGTTCAGCCTTCCTACACACTTCCGTGACAGGCTTAAACTCACAAGCCAAACTTGACACACTTGTAGACGTGCTGAAAAAAAGATACGCGTCTCCTCCTGATGCTGCTCTTGAGCTCACGGTGTAGGGGGATAGCGAATTCAACCTTGGCGCGATAAAAGATAAGGGGCGTAGATGGCACCTATTCGTTCTTGTAAGTTTCTTTTTCTTTTTCCCTTTCTTCTTTCTCTCGATGGGTTAATTCTTCCTAATTGTTCCTACTTCCCCCTTACTTTCTTTCCGAATGTATATGTAGCAGCATGCAGGCCTTGCTATGGTCCTTCTCTCTTCCTCTCTTCCTCTCTTCCTCTCTTCCTCTCTTCCTCTCTTCCTCTCTTCCTCCGTTGCTACCTTTTACCCTCCCACCATGCTCTTTTGCGACAGCATGATGATATATAGAAAGGTATGTGAGATGCACCAGAGCAGTGCAGGCATAGCAAGATCATAGAGCAAATAATATCATAGAACACCACAGGCAGAATGATTTATATCGAAATATCCCCCCTCATTAGGGAACACTGATTTCCTGTCCTCAATCAAGAATATACTGAAGAAATATCGTTCGAAAATGATCCTTGGCAAAAGAAAACGAGAGCTACACACACAGACTTATATATAATATATGCTACTACTAAGGCTGATGCTAATAGCACTTAATAGGGGAAGAGCTCACGAGAAAGCGGGTATCCGGCGAAGTGACTAGTAGTAGGTAGAGCCACAGTACGAGTGTTTGAAGATGGATAAAAATCTGGAAGCGACCCTCCGCAAGATGGACGCATGCAACCGCAACGAAGACAATAATGCTTTGAAATACGTTCAGAGCTCTTTCTCCGGAGCACTTGAGTAAAAATTTCCGACCTTTCTTCCTCTCCTCCATTTGCTCCAATTATAGCTGGAAAGCGACGCACAAAAAAGGTAAGGATATACTAATTGCTTATCAGCTCAGATCACAGACTTTTCAGCGCAGTGATAGGAGCTGAGCAGTTGTATATTCCCGAGGATCCAGGGCCATGGAAACGGTCGCTTCTCGGATGCAACGTATCTCCACGACATAGAAACAACTCAAGAGTCAAGTATCGGAACATAAAATTGACAGCTGCCTGCCCCACACACAAGCACGCCGTTTGTTTGGCAGCCAAGTGGATATCGAAGCAACAGTAAGAAGGGACGAAACTACAGATGCTAACCCTGTCAACACACCAAGAAAAGGATCTTCTTAGCCCAGTGATTGATGATGTATGAGGCTTTTTGTCCCCTCCTTTAGCTCTCTCTGATTCAGGATGCTGTTGATGTGACTAACTACTAGGCTTCAACGGGCGCCGTTGCTGATTTGCGGGGTGCATGCAAGTAATATCAACGAATCATGAACTGATGAGCCGACCAGAGCTAGCGCTGTTGCAGTGGCTTGCAGGGGGGTCAGATGTAACTTGGACGACACGGAGCTTGATTTTTTAGACTTTGCTTCGCTGCAATGCGACCGCGAAGGAACAATAACACTTACGAAACTTCGTTAGCACACACACAAACCCACACACACACATCATAAATGCCCTAGCTGATATCTAGTGCCTCTGTACAGATCACATGTTTATACTCGCTCGGAAAAGGGAGAATAGAAAGAAACCGACGTCATTTATCTCCTTCGGTCGTGAGACCCTTGACCTGGACGAGATGCGATCTCGCGCAACCATCGGAACATCCAGTCCCGAGGGGACATGACAGCACACACAACCTGGAACTCCGTGGACCATGTTTCGGACCGCAAAGCAGCAAAAATGCTACCTTCGGCGCATGGATACCTCTTTGGATGGAGCTCTGGTAGCTAATCAGATTGCAAAGCAAGGTCGAGAGGCATGCTCACATGCACCGTAATGCCTGCTCATATCCAACTGTCATCCATGTCGCACTGCTGCTGTGCGGAGTTGCCTCCATCCATCCATATCCAGCAATGCTCCGGTACTTCCTCCGTAAGTCAATACCTTTTGCGTCACGGCTTCAATTGGACGAAACGCGAGACGGCATCGCCGATCACTTTCTCTTCCAGGCTTCGTGTCTCCATCATCCTCGTTTCCCCCCTCCCCTTGATCCCCAGCTTCTTGCTCCACGTTGTCCGTAATCCCAGACCCTGGACGTCAGTATTATGAAGAGTGGAAGATTTTTCCCGAAGCATATATATAAGTTCCTGTCGATGTTTCCCCGCAGTAAGAATTTTCTTTTCTTCTGCACTGCTTGGCTTTGGCTTGATATTTTTCGTATCTGTTGGCCTGGATTTTTCCTACGCTTGTGAAGTGCACTGGAGGTTACACAAGATATACTCACCCTGTTATTGTTTCAAGCGCAAGAACACCCGAAAAGTTCTTCAGTGAATACATAAACCGAGTGGGGAACGGCAGACCTTGCAAAATAACACCCTCCTAGGAGAGAAAAGGGACGGCAAAATGGCAGGCAAGACGGAGCTGTCTGGGAATATCTATCTCATCACCGCCGTCGCCGTGCTGGGCGGCGCCTTGTTCGGTTTCGATATTGCATCCCTTTCTGCAATTCTAGGAACCCGTCAATATCGCTGTTATTTCGACCAGAGCCCATCAGGCCAAGAATGTGGCGGGCCCAGGGCCAGTGTGCAAGGTGAGAATCAACCATCCTTGTTCTTACGAAGGGGCTCAACGGGCTGACGTCTGGCGGTCTTTAGGCGGAATCACGGCATCAATGGCTGGAGGATCTTGGGCTGGAGCTCTTGCTTCTGGATTTCTTTCTGATATTCTGGGCCGTAAAAGAGCCATTATGGTTGGCGCTATTATTTGGTAGGTTTCGAAACTACTGTGTGACAAGAAGTCGAAAGAAGACGGCAGATCTCTTACACTATGTGCCAATTCTCTAGGATCATTGGATCTGTGATTACCTGCGCAGTACAGAACATTCCCATGCTTATCGTCGGCCGTGTCATCAACGGTATCTCCGTTGGTATCTGTTCCGCTCAAGTCCCTGTTTACCTTTCCGAGTTGGCACCCCCGAGTAAGAGAGGACGATTAGTCGGCTGTCAGCAGTGGGCTATTACGTGGGGTATCTGTATTTTCTTCTAGTAGGTTCTTTTTTCCCCTTCACCTTTGCTCGATCGATCTAGTATGCGACTACTGGGGGCCACGGGGTCTCCATCCCATAAGTCTGGACCGTTATGAACTCAGGGCCATGCTATATTATGGGGGACTGACAGCTATTGACAAATAGCGTCTCCTTTGGAGCGAGTCACGTTGATGGACCCGCATCGTTCCGTATTCCATGGGGTGTTCAGATGGTCCCCGCCGTATTGCTCTTCGCCGGCATGATTCCGCTCCCAGAATCTCCACGTTGGCTTGCTCGCAACGACCGTTGGGAAGACTGCCTTGCAGTTCTAACCAAAGTGCATGGCCAAGGCAACCCAGACTCCCCCTTCGTCAAGCGCGAATACGAGGAGATCAAGGAAATGTGCGAGTTTGAACGACAAAATGCGGATGTCACGTATCTCGAGCTCTTCAAGCCAAACATGATCAACCGCACGCACGTTGGTGTTTTCACCCAGATTTGGTCGCAGTTGACCGGCATGAATGTTATGATGTACTATATAACGTACGTGTTATCTCTACTTCATATTCCCCACTTCGGCAATAAGGGTGTCGGCCTCGTGTGATCTACATTTCCCAGGTAGCTCCGACTGACATTGAGTTAATTTGATCCACCCAGATACGTATTTGGCATGGCCGGCCTTACAGGAAACAATCTCCTCGTCTCCAGCAGCATCCAGTATGTCATTAACGTGGCTATGACCGTTCCCGCCCTTCTTTGGGTTGATCGCTGGGGTCGCCGCAATACCCTCATGGTTGGTGCCTTTTTCATGGGCACATTCCTGTACATCAACGCCGCTGTTTTGGCTACGCTAGGCGGACCCGCTCCGGAGGGTGGTCTGGACGGTATCGAAGCGCAGTCTTGGGTAATCACAGGACCACCTAGCAAGGTCGTTATCGCCTGCTCCTACCTTTTCGTTGCCTCGTTCGCCCCCACCTGGGGTCCTGTCTCCTGGATCTACCCACCCGAACTCTTCCCACTGCGTGTACGTGGCAAGGCAAACGCGCTCTGCACATCGTCCAATTGGGCTTTCAACTTTGCGCTAGGCTACTTCGTCCCGCCCGCCTTTGTCAGCATTAAATGGAAGACATACCTCATCTTCGCGGTGTTTTGTACCGCCATGCTGGTTCACGTGTTCTTCATGTTCCCAGAAACGGCGGGCAAGACTCTCGAAGAAGTTGAGGGGATATTCACGGATCCCAGCGGACCCAAATACATTGGCACTCCAGCGTGGAAGACACGAGTCGATTATCATCGCGCTGCTGCTCTCGAGCAGGGCGCTATCGTGGACGAGGAGAAGCTGACGCAGACCGCATCACACCACCAAGAAACCGCGGATAAGACGGGCACGGCTACTACTGCATGAATGAATTGAAAGAAGTGGTTCGAACACAGGGTTCTTACCATAACATGCAGACAATTAAGTTTCTGTGTGTTTTCATTTTATTTCCCTCTCCTGCCGCTTTTCGCGTGCTTGCCTCTCTTTTCTGAAATTATATACCCCCTCCTTCTTGACTATGTATTTATCTGCACTCGTACATAACTCAATTCCATCACGCGTCGTGCATATGTTTCTGCCGTTACTCATTAAGAAACGACGGAGATAACCCCGCACCCCTTTTGGAATACATCCCAGTCCCTTCCTAATGATATACAGAACCTCTGGTAATAATGTTAACCCTGATAATAATGTATGCATCTCAACATGATGAACCTTGACTTTGACAGGGGAGGAGTATAAGCTTCATGTGAATATACACTACGGCAACGCTAGCCTAAGTTAGTTGAAAGAGCGGGTAAAACGGATGATTAGTTTCGGTTCCTTTAAACCCGTTTCCCCGGGAAGATATTTGTTGACTGTTTATGCAACCCCAGCACCCCCACACAATGTCACGACGGGAACTGGGTTTGTTTATAGTTAACAGGGGAGAAAGGGATGCTTGTAGCCGATCATGACGAGTCTACCCCGTGGTCGCAAGAATTATATGCATGCATGTCATATAAATTTTATCGCCTGCATTAAAAAAGCCTGGCTGGACCGCCTTGGGCCGAGCTTTTATATATTCACTTGCGTTATCGGCCTGCAGTCATTCATATAGTCAATATAACCCATAGTCGTCGAAAGACTTCCAGTATCTAAAAAGTACTGGGCTGTTTATTTATCTCATTAAACCAAAACTTTGGGCGAATGGAAAATGCTGTGCTTATATCTTCTTCAAAACAGAAAGTACTGGATACATACTACGGAGTTACTATGGTTACAGATGGGACGTCCATGTCCCCAATGCTTTGACTATAACTACTGAATGGGGCTCGATTGCTATCGACACTTGGCCCTGGATGGTGCAGTTGGCTACTAACTTGTTTTCTCGTCAGCAAGCCGTGCTCTGATTAAGGAGGCAAAATATATCTAAACTCTGTTAGTCAGGTCAAGAAGGCCCCTTTGTGTTATTGAGCTATGACTTCATCATAGGTGCAACTGATCATTCAGTTCAAAACTATTTGGCCTATCTTTAGGTCAAGTCTCTGCATCAAACTGATATTGCTTCTGGCCTCGTCCAACCCCCAGTCCTCTCCCTGAAACACACCAGAACGATGAAGGCTATCGTAATTGAAAAGTTCGGTGGACCAGAATCCCTGGTCATCAAAGACGTGCCCAAGCCAGAGCCCAAAGTCGGCGAGGTCGTGATAAAAATCAAAGCCTTTGGCATCAACCATGCAGAAATGCACATGCGCAAGGGCGAATGGGCTGAATGGGTGCCGATCAGCGGTATCGAATGCGTTGGCGTTGTCGAAGCCTGTCCCGGCGGAGAGTTTGACAAAGGAACGCCTGTGGCTGCGCTCATGGGCGGTCTCGGACGCACTATCAGCGGCAGCTATGCGGAGTACACACGAGTTCGAGCAGGAAATGTCGTGCCGTTGGGTCTAGCGGTGTCGTCGAGGCTAGGATGGGATCAATTAGCGGCGATCCCTGAGTCTTATGCGACTGCGTGGACATGCTTATTTAGGAATCTGGGCCTGCAAAATGGACAGAAGCTCTTGATCAGAGGCGCGACGTCTGCCTTTGGTCAAGCAGCGCTGAACCTGGCAGTGGAGAAAGGAGCGCATGTCGTCGCGACGACGCGCAGACAGGAGCGTTTCGCGCTGCTAAAGTCCCAGGGAGCTGAGGGTGTGGAAATTGAAGGCCCAGATCTCTCAGAGCGTGTCCAGGAGAAGGAGAAGAAGAAGTTTGATGCGGTTCTGGATTTAATAGGGAACACAACGATTCTGGACTCGCTCAAAATTGTGCATCGGGATGGTAGAGTGTGTCTGGCTGGGTTCCTGGGTGGGTTGGCTCCGATCCACGAGTTCGATCCGCTCGTGCAGATGGCTAGTGGGGTGCATTTTAGTTTCTTTGGGAGCTTTGTGTTTGGGACACCAGAGTTCCCGCTCTCGGATGTCCCCATGCAATCTATCGTTGAGATGGTTGCGGATAAGAAATTTGAGGCAAATCCATCGCGGGTTTTCAAGTTTGAGGAAATTCGAGAGGCGCACCGAGTTATGGAAGCTGGCGAGGCTAATGGGAAGATGGTTGTGGTCGTTTGAAAGGTGGATTCCTGACGTTTCATGAATGGGAGAATGTCTGAGGACCCCCTTTTGCTAGAGAAGGGTTTCAAAAGCACTAAATTCCCTGCAGGGACTTCTGTAGTATAAAGTGATAGCGTGATGGGTGGCTATTAAATGACAGAATGTTCGCTAGGAATTTGCACCACCCTCTATGAGGATAGAAAATCCAGACAGCTTTTGCATTGCATAGTCAAATGTCATGCCAGGTTATATACAACCACACACACCATGATTCCACCACTTCTATACACCAAGAACTATCCCTGACCTCACAATTCACTGTAAGCTCACTATCTGACGTAGGAGCACACGAGCAATGTTATCACATGCGCTATCTCAGAGCCATAGGTTCATATGATGTCTGCTTTTCCGGGATATACTAGTCACCGCTGTCACGATGTCATGCCTTGGACCTTCAAGCTTGAAAAAAGCCATATTTGGAGCCATATTCTAGATATGTTTCATTATCCTTATTCCGACAATTAACATCAATATCTGGATGGTCCAAAAGTATTGCAATAACACTAATGCGATCCCGAGAAGTAGCACAGTGCAATGCTGTTAAGCCATCGTCGGTTTGGGCATTGACGTTGATGTCTGGTCGACCCAGCAGTGATTTGACATTTCCAGCAAAGCCAAAAAGGGCAGCATCGATCAGAGGCGTTCCGCCACTCATCCCTTTTGAATTGACGTCGACCTTGCTGACGGCGAGCAACCTATTCATGGCTTCTTCCGACCCCAACTTACTGCAGGCAGAGGCATCTGACAGTGGCGACTGGCCCCCAAGGTTAACGTCAATATTATCTCTGCGCAGAAGCAAGTCTATTATTTCAATACGTGCCCCTTGTGCGGCATGTCCAAGTGCGGTTTTATGGTATGCGCTTTGGGCATTGACTTCGACGTCACTCCTGGCTAGGAGTAATTCTGCTACCTTTGTATGCCCCTTTGAAGTAGCCAACATAAGCGGAGTCATGTGCTCATGGCGGTTTCGGGAGTTAATGTTGGCATTTCTCTCCAGAAGTAACTCGACCAAAGATGTGCATCCGGCCATAGTTGCGCGGCCTAAGGGGGTGTCGCCCATATCGTTTGCGGCATCTGGGTCAACCTCAGGACACATTAGAAGTTCGCGAGCTATTGCTGCTTGACTAGGCCTGTCGCCCTTTAAAGCAGCCCACATCAGTGGCGTGGCGTCATTTTTATCTTTCGAATTTAGGTCAACCTGAGAGTGGTTCAACAGCAGCCTGGCCACAGCTGCATGGCCATTCTCCGCAGCATAACTTAGGGGTGTCCGGAGCGTAATACACCCAGCATCAGCTTCAATAATGGGTCGGTCAAGAAGGAGCCTGACTACTTCCTCATGGCTCCTGCGGCAGCATATATCAGTGGAGTGAAGGAGTCGAGATTGCCGCTCCGTATATTTAGCTGTTGGTCGGCCTTTACATTGGCAAGGATATACTTCATCACGAGTGCATCTCCTGCTTCAGCAACCGCATGCAGGATTGTATTGCCCACATGGGTGCGATCGGCATAAAAAAAGTATTCGCCCCGAATGAAGCTGTTACCCTTTAGTATTGGTGGGTCGCCCTTTTTGGTAGCGAAGTCCGACTGGGTAATATGTTTGGTTGAGAGGATCTGGGCGAGTTGCGGCAATGCTTGCAAGAAGGCTAATAAGTCCTTTGGGTGCAAGTATTCGGCGATAAGAAGAGCAAGCTCGTTAGGAAGAGGTGGTAGAAGTTGGTGCATTCTTTTCGGGGTTGAGGACCTTTGTTTGTTGGGAAAAGTTGGGAGAATGTTAACTAGAACGCTGGCGGCCCTTCGTATGATGTCGTCAATGATCTTTTGAAGTAAACCGGTTCGATTGCCCCCAGTAACGAGATGGTTTGCGCTGCTACTGGGCTGGAGGGAAATGTTGACGTCGAGATGCAAGAGAAAACGAGAGAGGATGGAGGTAATCTGGGGCCGCCTGCGGTCCTTTAAAACCTCGCTGTAGCTGCTGCGTGGTTGCCTGTCACCAGCGCGCCTCAATTATTTAGATCAGAGCACCTGATGTCAGAGCTGATCCAACCCTTCTCAGAGGTCCGTTGATGCTGATTGTTGCAATAGTACTTACAGCATTTCTCATTTCAATCTCCTTTTTTTCTCTTCGTCAATCAATGTTTTTCTTTCTTTGCTACTAACTTTCTAGCGTACTAATGTACGGCCAAAATTCACATACGATTTCAATCCAATTTTTGTTTTGCAAGTGGCCGTGAATCATGAGAGTACGAGTGTCCGACTCGGAGAAATTTACCTGTCTTCGATCCTGCTGTTTTATAAATGACCCGAAGATCAAAGAGAAAATAGTGGGTCAGTAGAGTAACCTGGATGGCGTCTATATCCCATCTTGCTCTATTTCCTCGCGGGAGGAGAAGTTATCAATCAAGACGCGGAGTCCGTTCTCTCCGCAGCCCCAAGCCGTCCCTGATAATTTCAACTCGACCCCTTCATTCGCGACTGAGGGTAACATGCGCGCTTCTGCTGCTTGGAGACGCGGGATCGGAAATTTGCCTTCGATCGGGGGTGTATCATGCTCGTAGTCATCGTCGTAGGCCCTTAACACATCGGGGTGGTAATACTCATAACAAACGTCCGCCAGCGCCTTGACCGAGCCCTCAGCTGAGTCGTCGCAGACTGGTGCATCCAGGTGGCGACTCCATATTTCAGATGTGCAAGGGAAATAGTCACTGTCGTTGTCTTCAGAATCAGATCTAAATTCCACTTCCATGAATGGAATCAGTGGATGGCTGTCATCATTATCGTCGTCGGTAAGGTGTTCCTCAGAGCCGTCAGTGCTACTCCATCCATCCTCCCTTGATACACCCCCGGGCATCTGCGTGCCTGAAATACCCTGATCGGATACGACGTGGTGCTTTTTAGTCTCGTAATCAGGGCCAGTGGGCCTGCTGATATCCCTCGCAAGGTGCCAGCGGAAAAATCCAATCTTAGTGACACCAAGGGGTGTAGCAAACTGAGTATTGGCCAAATGAAGGGTATGTACCTTTGCCTTGAAGCACCAAGGAAGCAATTCCTCCTCCAGGGCTTGCTTCTTGATTATGAAATTGTGGAGCACAAGCCTCTTGAGGCTTGGAAATGGAGGTAGGAACCAAGCCGACCGAAATGCCGCTGCCCGGTATAGTCGCAGGTCAAGTGTCTCAATATCTTTTGTGTATTCAAGCATTTGAATGAGCCCACGATGCCAGTCAGTTAGCTCATCTGGGATTCCCTCATTATTCAGGGACAAACACAAGCAATTTAATGATCGAAACATGCCCGATAAGCTGCTCATCATCGGGTCTTGCCGTAGGGAGAAGAAGAAGCAGGGGTTAATGCCCCTCGAATTTTAGGGTGAAGCCGTCCGGCGGCCAACAGATTCTGGGGCGGCATCAGCGCAATACAATTGTAGCTCCATCTGCAGCACCTGGAAAGCCACCAGCAGCGGGATTACGGCACGCTCTGGTAGTGGCTGAAGACATTTGAGGTCGATCGACGGCTCTTCCTCTAACCGCTCCACAATTGTCTTGAACACTTCTCAAGGTCAGATAAATTGGAAATCCTCGAGTGAGCAGGCATCGAGGGTTGAAATCTCGCCGTATCTCCAGCGTGAATAGATACCCAGTCCGCTCCACTCTCGCATGGCGGGAGATTCAAAACGGAACGTATCCAGTTCCGATGATAACATACCATTATGGAATAGGGGACCATGAAACAGGGAGATCCATTGGGCCATAAGTTCAGTAAAGGTGATATGTCTTAGCTTCGAAAGCTGGGGAAGTGTCTGTAATAAAGCCTTAAAGTCAAGACACTGCTCACTTATGGTATCATAGTCTTCGATAATGCGATTGCATGTATCCATATTGTCTTGAGTCTCGAAGGAGCAGGGAGCTCGCTAGATCCACCAGGCAGGCTTCGTCAATATATCCCACACCAGCTCTCTCACACATTTCGCTATCCGGGGATGATGGGAAATCAACTCGAGTATCTCAAGGTCTTTCCTATTTGCGGAGATATACGCTCTGCTAAAGAGAGAGGAGAGATCTAATACAACGAATTCATCCATCGCTTTGCATGCCAACCGGGGATTTTTGAGAGAGCGAGGACCGAGGAGGCTGAAAATGGATTCTCTACATCCAGGGGCTCTGAAAAGGGCCAGAAGCCCGTCCTAAGTCTGCATGACAGACGACGGCAAGGTGTTATGCTAGAGACTATTATGCTCCAAAACCAGAGTTCTCTGGCCACATTCCTTATTTGTCAGCTTCCAGAGAAAAGAATGATATTGATAGTGAATCTTCTCTAATCTGGGAATTACTAGGCACATAGATTGTGGGAGATGAACCAGGGTGCCAAGACTATCAACGAGGTTCTATGCTGTCGGAGTAAGTTCGACGTGGTTTTTAATGGCTACATATCAAGATATATGGTATTTACTGATTAGCACCAGGGGTTTCTGTATAGATATATGCAGAAAAGCCGAATAGAGGCATTATTCATAAAGATAGTAGGATATATCGAATCTGTCCAACTTATATTGAGATCTTACTACCGTTTGGAATTTCCTGTGATAGAAAAGAGCTCTGCCTCAAGTATCTAGCAGAGGAGAAACCGGGCTGAAATGTCCCCATTTTAAACACATATCAACGTATTTGATTCGTGTCCATTCCCAAAAGTTCCACCACGAGACTGGCCGCATTTGATACCACAATGGCTGATTTTGCGTTCCGGGAAAGAGGACTGGGAAGTTAGGGAACTAGTGCGTGATTGGGACCGAGTTAGGAGGCTTTTCAAACCCTCGCTTCCCTTCATACATATTTACGTTATGTCCCACGCTCCAATCGTACCGGCTAAGTACCATCGCTGGGCAATCCACGTTAGACAATGAATGAAGTATGAAGCTTTCGAGCTTTCTCAGGGGAAATGCTATACAGAGTATTGAGGCATACATACCGGCAACAAAATACGCCAAATTATCTGTTTTTCCCCAGCAGCCATTAGTAAATGATCTTATGCTATTCCAATACAAAAAGAAACCCACCTGCGTTCTTCATAGCATTTTCTGGGTTTGTATATCCATGGTGAGTGATAGATGCCCAGCCATATGCAGTGTTAGTGAAAGAAGATTCGATGTCCACTATTCAAAATCGCCAGGAGGCAGGCAAGTTAGCAGCATACCGTACCAAGGGTTGGCAATAGTGGTCAACCCATGTAGAGTTCGTGTTTTCCCCCTGAAATGGCAGATGAAACATACGAGTTCGCCAATCCCCAAGTATAATATAATGGCTCATTTCATGCACAAGAGTAATTGCCGGATTGGCAAAGCTGAAGGCATCCAGGTGGAGTGACCCTTCAGGGTGGAACTCCGATGCACGAACTGCCTGTATTGGGGCAGAGAGGATGGGATCGACCCAAAATTTTGATAATGCGAGCGGGCAGATAATAAGAGAAGGAACAAATTCCGCCCCATCAGGTATATGGAACTGAACCCATCCTAGCGTAGTGCCACCACATTTTGCAACAGCCCTGACTTTCCTGCCCCCACATTGGGATCTCTGTTATCGTAGTATTCGTTATCCGCGAGGACAATGGCTAGATAAGGGAATGGGTATTAGGTCTTATTGTATGCCAGCGAAGATTGTCATGTGGTACTTACGCCGGTCTGTTTGTGGCACTTCTTTCGTTAAGAAATTGTCTTTGCAGTATACCTAACTGGGACAAAGGATGTCATAAATATCCTGAATTAGCTGCATGCTTAAAAGTGAACTGGTTGCGCGGTAAGAAGCCATGAAAGATAGGGCTTATAGCTTTACCTGCCAGGTGAAATAATCCGCATAGAGAGTCCGTAGGATACGATCAAGCTACTCTAACCGTGGCTGTAGTCAGCTAAAGTCACACGGAACTGCAACTGACTGTCTCCCACCGGTTATTCTCGCTATTTTATTCAGCCCACGTTCATTCCTAGGACTCCCTTCGCCGTAGTATACTGTCCCATATATGGCTTCGAAGGTGTACAGGGTAGATCGTTCGATGCCCTCCCACCACGTATTCCGATTGATATTTCTTAGAATATCGTGAAGCTGCCTGAGTCGCGCCACGGCTGCTTGCATCTGTTCCATGAGTTAGCCTAGCAACAGTTCTAGGATGATGAATGCTCCGAGAATCGTAGCCACAGCAAACGTTGCGTCCATAAACCCCTGATTGATTTTGTTCAGGTCGGCGGCTACATAACTAGTCAGCATAATATCCTGGGACATACACACTAGCTTATCCGCAGAGGCTAACTGACTTGAACATTCATGGGCTGAGATGTCGAGCTGAACAGATCGACTAGCTAGATGGTGGGACGGGTGGTCCGATAAATAGGAATCGTTGAGAGGATGCACATGATTTATACAAAAAGCAAGTGCAAGTAGTAACATTGTAAGGGAACTAAGGACAGTCATAGTTGCAATTCAGTAGAAGTGAAGATATGCTTCCCGACGGTGAAGCTAACGACGAGGAGAAAACCACAATGGCAACAATGGCAAAAAGAAGAGAAAGGGAAGAACGTAGACATCGTGAGATGTCGGCATAGAGGTATATGAGGGAAAAAACTTGAATGGTTGCATTCAAGCTATGTAATCACAGTAGTCGCTATGAATCAAGGAGTTCTAGAAGAGCGCGCTCCGTACGACCACGGAGTTGGTCAAATGGTGCAATTGTTTGGTGTGGCAATCGTTAATCTTCAGCAAGGTACAGTGATTCTATTATTCAAAATGGCATGGGAAGAGAGTCTCACCCCGCCCCGGTGTACATCGTACATTATATCGCACATAGGATATGTACGATGTGCTCTTTATATGCAATGTAGTATGATAGATTGGTTGTAGTTAGCGGAATCGCGCTTATCTCATCCGCGGCAGTTTTGCCGAAGCGCAGAAATTATCTCGGCGTTTTCTGCGGTGGAACTCTTGCGATGACATTCCTGTGAAGCCCATCTTTCATCTTTAGTACTAGCAATAATCGCACTGCACTTCTACCAGCCAAATAGCCAGATCGTAGACCTCTCAGGTCCCTGCTCACTTCATTCATTTCCACTTCTCTTGATCGTTATGCAGCTGTCGCAAATTAAGCTGAGACTGCATTCTCTCGCGAAGAGCACTATGAAGATGTCGTGTCAAAGAGGACAGAAGGCGAGTAGAGGAGACTGGCTGATCCAATACTCAACTGATATACCCTCTTTGTGCAATCAAACTTGACCCAGGAGCTCTATATGTTGGATTAAATATATTCTATGATCACCCCGACCCAGATCCTTATGGTCATAGCCACGAAGAAACTAAGAAAAGCTGAAGTTCCTGCTCAAGATTCACAAAATGAAACTTTCTTCTGCATAGTCATGCTGTTTTTGGCATATATGCCTTCTTTACCGGAGATTTACTTAGGCACTACGTGCTCGGAGTCAGAGCCATGCAAAGCAGGCTGCTGCAACAAGTATGGCAATTGTGGGTTTGGTCTGGACTTTTGTGACAAGGACGCCTGTATATCGGCGTGTGATGCGAAATCAGAGTGCGGCAGTAAGTCCCCCAATGAGTGCTATATGATGATGGTGCAGTTACTGGTCCTATTGACGACGTGTCTCCTTCCTGCGACCTTTATGGCATTAGTTTTACCCACATCGCTGTTCAATTTAGCTGATTAGACCAGGGTACGCGCCGAAGAGAAAGAAGAACTGTCCACTGAATGTTTGCTGCTCCAAATACGGGTAAGGTTTATCGAGCAGTATTTTATAGTAGCGATGTTTAGTGGCTGATATCCATTTTTAGTTTCTGCGGAAGCGGCTGCAAAACTAGCTGTGACGCGGTTAAGAGGCCGTGAGGATTAATGGATGTTATTTAACATATTGCTTCAGGGCTAATTTGCGCGTTAGGTCTTGTTCAGAATCTACTCGAAAGAGAGGTAATGTCAACAGTCGATATGTAGGATGCTTCGAGAGCTGGAGCTATGAGCACCCTTGTGACGCGATTCACGCCTCAAACGTGAATGTCAAACCATGGACGGTAAGGAAATATAACCCCTTTCCCTCAGGTGTTCCGAAGCTTTTCAAGGTTGAAGCCAATTTTTAATTACAGCATCTTAATTACGCGTTCGCCAAACTCGATTCGGGCTCAAACATGCTAACCACCATGAATGTCTATGACAACGAATTTTACCGTGCCTTCACGGGCCTCAAAGTCAAGAAACCTACCTTAAAATGTTATATTTCTGTAGGAGGATGGGATGCGGGTGGCAAGATTTTCTCTGACATGGCCAAATCTGCTGGAACAAGAAAAGCATTTATTAACTATCAAAATGATGGATGAGTACGGCTTTGATGGATTGGATATCGATTGGGAATATCCCGTCGCAGATGGCCGCGGTATGGTCTCTCTTTCATGAAAATGGGTTGACTCAGAATTGACGTTTCCCTTTTGCGTAGGTGGTTCGAAAGATGATTTCAAGAACTACGTCATGCTTCTAAAGGAGGCAAGGGATGCTTTTGGATCGAAGTATGGGTTAACCATCGCGATTCCCGCTTCATACTATTAGTTTTAAACTGTTAGATATATATGGAAGTGGACTATCTAATCATGCATTAGGGTACCTGAAAGGATTAGACGTCAAGAATATGGCGAAATATGTTGACTGGTTCAATTTCATGAGCTATGATATCCATGGTGTTTGGGACAGTCAGAGCAAGTGGACCCGGGAAGTTATCAATTCTCATACGAATCTGACAGGTACGGAATCTTTTTCTATAACCACGGGGAGAGCTAATTGTCTTGCCCTTTTAGAAATCTCTACTGGTCTCGATCTCCTATGGAGGAAGTCTATTCCCCCAGAGAAGGTCTTACTAGGGCTGGCATTCTATGGGAGATCGTTTACGCTTGCTGATCCAAGCTGCAACACCCCTGGTTGTCCTTTCAAGCGAACAGCGGGACGGGATTCTGGAGGAGCTAAACCCGGAGATTGCACCTTGAACAGTGGCACGCTATCTGACAACGAAATCAGCAAAAATCCTGAAAAAGGAGTCCCCAAAAGTCGTGCATGACGCTGAAGCAGGAGTAAAGTGGATAACTTGGGATACCAATCAATGGTTTGCTTCTCTAGCCCCAGTTCTGAGAGAACTTCTGGGCTGATTTTGGGTAATGGATTAGGGTTTCATATGATGATGCAAAGACACTGAAGCGAAAAGCAGACTTTGCCAGTGGGTTATGTCTTGGTGGGAGTTTTGCGTGGGCTCTTACCCAAGCTGGTCCAGGGACCTTGAGTCACCCTTCCGAACTCAAAGGAGAAGGGCTCGAAGGTGCCGACCCAAAGGGCAAAGATAGCGGCTCCGGGGAGGTGTTCATAGGCACCGAGGTTTTCAAACAAAAGAATCCTCGCATCGCTTGCGTGCCGCCATGCACCTTTGTCATGCCGTCCTTCCCCTTGAATAATACCACAACCATCTTCTTTCCGCCTTACACAACGTCTTTGGAAGTTGTGTGGCCAACGACCACTGTTGTCACTCAACCCAATGGCGGAATCTCAACTTCAACTGGCCTCTTTAAAACTATCCAGACCACAACGCTCAACATCCCCCGACTTGTGACCTCGGTCATCGACCTTTGGAACTGGAGAATCGAACGGGATATGTCGACTATAATTTATGCCGTTTCAAGTAGTATTCTACCACCTCCATTTGTGATCACCGACCATCCACGCAACTGGTCAGATGATTATGAACACACATTTGAGGCGACCGGCACAGAGTACTCCCACACCATGGCCTTGACCAATGTCCCCTCTTCCTTTACAGGTGTCACCAGAACCATTACACCCCCCCCTCTTCCATACACTTCACAGAAAGGCAGACGCGATAACGACCTCCCTGCTCTTACATTTAGCGTGGGTCCTCCTGGTCCCTTATGCACTAAGGACTGCGGAAAGAAGTGGAAGCGGTTTTGTGGTGGTCCCTGCGAGCATGACTGTGACGGACAATCTAGAGATTTCGTTTCTCCAATTGACCCCGATCCTCCTAAAAACATTCGTAAATGCGCAGGCAAGGACTGCAAAAAAAGGAAATGCACAAGCCCTCTATGTGTCCGTTTCGGCTGTCATGGCCTGGATTGCGTTGATGGAGTCTGTCTTGGTCCTCGGTGCCGGGTAACAATGTGTGGCGGGGGTCGCTGCGGAGAAGGTTGTACAGGCCTTGGCTGCAAAAAGAGTGGTTGTATCGGTGAATGTAGCCTCGATGGGACCTGCCTGTCTTTGAGATGTACCAGTTTCGGATGTATTGGTCTTGATTGTGGCTCGGATGGCATATGCAGTGGGCCCCGCTGCAAGCCGGTTTGGTGTCGCGGCCTCGGCTGCAAATCTGGGCAGTGCAGCGGGCCGGATTGCAAAGAAGGTGAAAGAGGATGTGATAAGAAGAACAGAAAGACCGTCTCTCGTTGCACCGAAATACTCAACAAGATCCTCACTAACAAGAAGAAGACCCACTACTCAACAAGCACCCGTAAAAGATGTTCCCAAGTGACGGGCTGCAATGTTGAAGCGACGACAGTCACTACGACCGTCTCAACTAATCTGTATGAGGTATATACAGTGTCGGAATACATACTGCCTCAACCTACGCAAGACGAGAAGTCCCATCACTCTCTCGCAGAGAAGCTCCTCGAGTTGAGGAAGAGCCGGGATGCTAATCGTTTCGGTGCCGTACCAACCAAGACGGCATCGCCAAAGACCACAGGCAAGGTGGAATGCAAGACCTGGGCTTGGTAACGTGGACACAAGAGAATCTTACCGCAATGGGGGTGATCTGCGACAACATGAAGAATATGACACTGGATGCCTCAGACTCCAAAGGGAAGCCCATGGTTGGGTTCCTAGCCAAGGTGCCATGCGCTCAGCGGAACTGTTCAGCCACTGTCGTGGTAGGAGCGCGTGCCATCAATAGCTGCAAAGTGGTTTTTGGAGATGATGGGCCGAAAGCTTGCAAGGCCATTGTTAAGAAGTATTTCGAGGAGTGCAAAGTGAGAGATGATGGTTATAAATATAGCGCCATAGTTACGACAGACTGCTTGACTTGGTTGATCGACTATGTTAGTCCACCTGGGGAAAGTGAGGATAGCGATGTCCCGGGGGCCGCGCCAGTTTTATCCCTTGCATGAGAGAGGAAGCCAGTCCTTTTTGGCAGGCTCTACAATTTACAGGCTAGCAAAAATTGAACTAGATGTCTCAATGCAACATGCCTCGCCCACTCATCCAGCTTTACACCGCAAACTTACATTTCATAATTCTTTGCTTGGATCTTCTATGTTCCTCTCAATGCAAGTCTGGGGTCCTCATCTTGATCTAATTAAGCCTGCTTCCCTGGGCTAAATTTAGATGGGTAGAGGGACACCATAATCACTTGTGATCCCGTCTTGATGGTTCTCTATTGAGTTCCCAAGATATGGGCAACTGCATTTGAACTCTCTACTCTATCCTATAGGGTCAACAGCAGTGTGGTAGCTTCTGTGGAAGGTGCATGACCTAGAACTTGTCCGGACAGATGCATGGATATAGACACTACCCACATGAGCCTACTCCCCCTTGACTCAGTGTGGTCTGTCAGATTTCGAAGAAGTATATGAATTTTCATTCATGAAGTGCATACGCTGATGATGAAGCAAGAGGACAAAGAAAGGGGATGCAATTCCACGTGATATGTCCCTTTGAATCACCTTGCCAGCCCCAATTCATCTGCTTCTTTTGTCTCTCATTACTAGCAGTGAAGCTAATAGTCACCTTGGTTACCTTCTATATTAGAGGGATTTAGCACACGCTACAGTAACGTAATTAGCGCCGCTCCACACCTTCTTGATCTGGCTAAATCATCCCGCCTAGATAATATAGTGTAACATTGGTATAATATTATCAGAAGGCTTTGTAAGAGGTGTATTATAATTGTAGGGATTATATGATAATCCAGTGGGTGGTGCTTGAAGCTCTTGGCACAAGCTCTCAGCCTCAGCTCTCAACACATTACACTGGCTCATAATATAAGCATGAATTGCAAACAGGACTGTGAGGATGACCTAGCTGCAGCTGCAGCTGGTATGG
>PDNA01000286.1:0-28859 GCA_002573605.1 Polytolypa hystricis UAMH7299 | reverse complement strand
TCAATGTGTCACAAAGTACCTTGTCTGATTAAGCAGGGTGGAACCTCAACTAAACCTCAGGGGTCTGTGATGCCCTTAGAGGATACACTCTGGTATACACCAAGCTTGCTTATTACCCTAAGCTGGTGTTGTGGGCCTTGGCTCACTGTAGTGATAGAAGGTGATCTACTTCTTCAAAGGAATAAAGTAATCCAGCTAGAAGACAGCCTTGCACTGTATATCAGAGAAGGCCTAATAGGATGCAAAGGTAGGGCATATATAATATCAAAGTAGAATTGCAGTGCTGTTGTAGCTAGTGATCTAGAACTAAAGGTAGGTCTAAAATCAGTATTGTTATTGAATGCAAAGTAGAAGACTTCCATTTCTAAAGGTGGGGGAAACATGTCCTTTATATACATGATAATTTCCTTGGTAGATCTGGTAGACCTAGTAGACAAATCTACCAGTGCTACTGAATCTACTATCCATAGACCTGGTAGACCTGGTAGACAAGTCTACCAGTGCTACTAGTTCTACTACTTTGGATCACATAATCTTCCAGTTATATAACTTTCAAGTTTCACTGGTTTCTCTGTTCTGCTGTGCCTCTACCCCTCCAGGTCATTGTCAACCAATGGTCTCTGTTAATCCGTAATATTTATAGTATTTTAGCTTTGTTTTACTATAAATCTGTAGTTATTATTTTAGCCTGTATTTCTTTATATTAGACTTTATAATATATTTATAATTCAGTACTTTTATTATATTAATAATATTATTCTTTTCTCCAGTATTCTGTTAGCTTTATTAATCTTTATATATAATTAATTTTGTATATATTATACTTCAGCTTTCTGTATATTTCTGTACAGTATATTCAAGGTATTTCTATATATTATAGATAGTTAATATTATACAATAGATAATTTATCTATTTTTTAAATATAAAAGTTAGCTCTTTAGAATAGCTTTTATTACTAATCTATATCTTTTATAATAGTTATAGAAAGTATTTATTTACCTGTTTTTTCTTACAGTATATTCTGCAATTATTTATTTAATATAATAACTAAGTCAGTACTCTGACTCTGTATTTATTATTATTCTTTGATCTGGTATTGTAGTAATTAATTATTTTCTGATTTATTCTGTAGTAAATATAATATTACAAAGTATCTTGTCTGATTAAACAGGGTGAAATCTCAACTAAATCTCAGGGGTCTGTAATGCCTTTAGAAGATATACTCTAGTATACACCAAGCTTGCTTATTACTCTAAGCCAGTATTATAGGCCTTGGCTTACTGTAGTAATAAAAGATAATTTACTTTTTTAAAAGAATAAAGTAATTCAGCTAGAGAACAGCCTTGCACTGTATATCAGAAAAGGCTTAATAAAATATAAAGATAGAGTATATATAATATCAAAGTAGAATTGCAGTACTGTTGTAGCTAGTAATTTAAAATTAAAAATAAATTTAAAATTAATATTATTATTGAATATAAAGTAGAAGACTTTTATTTTTAAAAGTAGAGAAAATATATTCTTTATATATATAATAATTTCCTTAGTAGATTTAGTAGATCTAGTAGATAGATTTATTAGTACTATTAAATTTACTATCTATAAATCTAGTAGATCTGATAGATAAGTCTACTAGTACTATCAGTTCTACTATCTTGGATTATATAATTTTTCAATTATATAACTTTCAAGTTTTATTAATTTCTCTATTCTACTGTATCTTTATTTTTTTAAATTATTGTTAACTAATAATCTCTGTTAATTTATAATATTATTCTCTTTTTTTTTAGTAAGCTGTTTCAGTAATTCTTTTTTTTTTTTTATAATTGATACTGTTTTTACTTTCAGTTAGTCTTCCTCTTTTTCTTGCAAGTATCTTCTGGAATGTATTAACTATAGTATCTAGCTGTACTGCTAAAAACTAAGCTTAAGCTACTGATATTAAATATACAGGCTTTATTATATCTTCTCTGTATTATTATTATAAATAAAGGAAAATATCTTGCATTATCTTTGAAAGTAATAAATATTATAGTAAATATATTCAATTAAATAAATTATATATTTCAGAGAAGAAATTTGTTTTTTAATTTAAATAATTCAAACTGCACTGTACCTGTAATAAAATTAAATTAGATAAAAAACTTACTTATAAGAAATTCTGCTATTTTTTCTCTTAATTTTCTATTACTATAAATTGTCTGAACTGTTTTAAAAAATAGAAACAGTTTCTGAATATAAAGGCTAGCAAATTTGTTTAATTCAATATACAAACTTTCAAAGAGTTAGAAAAGTTAGAGAAGAAGGAAAATAAAAGAAAATAGATTAAGATTATAGCTACAGATAAACTGCAAGCTCTGTTAACTATTATTAACAATATTCTCTCTTTTTCTGATTTCAACTTTACAGCTTTTAATAGTACTGTAATACTTTCTAAGTATTTTCTAAATTTTTAATAAATTTTCAAGTATTATCTGACTGTAGATATTCTTTCTATTTTATAAGATAATACTGTTTATTTTTTAATACTGTATTTTCTAGAATTTCTTCAACTTTATATTTATTTAGTTTTTTGTTCTTGACTTTGAGTAAATATTGTCTAGTATTCTGAAGTACTTTTTTAATTAGCAAGATATAGAAAGTTAAGTATATCTGTATTTTTTTTAGTAAAGTAAGTTTATATATAATTAGTTTAATTTATTCTAAAACTCTGAAAGATCTGAGTTTTCAATAATCAAGCTTGCTACTTAGTTGCTTTATTTTTATATTTCTTTGTAAAAGATATATTTTCTTCTCTCTTTTAAAAACCAGCATTTCCTGGTATTTTTTATTGTAATAATATTTTATTTATTTACTGTAGAATTCCAAGTTCAATTGCAGTTGCTTGTACAATTTTCAAAGTTCTTAAACTTTTATCTCTTCTAGATATACTTTTATTTCTATATATTATAGTATTCATAGAATATCTAGTTCTTATCTATAATTTATAAAATATAGTATATATCTTGTTATTATATATTTTAAACTGTTGTAAGCAATCTGTACTATTAATAATAATAAAACTTAATTATTTTATCAGTTATTTATATAATTCTGTAAGTATTGCTCTACTATTTAGTTCAATCTTTTTATTAATTTATCTGCCTGCAGATAGTATACTATTGTAGTCTAATATTTTATACTTAAATATATTATAAATATTCTCTAGAAATATTCTATAAATCTTGAATCTTTATCTAAGATAATCTCTTTAAATAATTTGTAATTTGTAAATATATTCTATAATAATATATATACTATCTCTGGTACTGATATTTTTTTGATAAATAGTAAGAAGTATATATATTTAGTTAATTAATCTGTAACTGTCAGAATAGAGTTATACTCTATTTCTGTTTATAGTTTTTTAAATTTCAGTAACTTTATAATGAAATCTATTATTATTAATTTCTACAGTATTTGTAAATAAAATATCAACTGTAGCAAGCTATATTCTTTATATTAATTTACTTTATTTTATATACAATTACAGTTTTATATATAATTTCTAATTAATATCTATAATTCTAGTTAATAATAATTTCTTAAAATCCTTTTCTGAATTTTCTTAATTTTAAAATATTCTATTATTAAATTATTGTAATTCTTCTGGAGAATTTTGTTTCTTAATTTCAGTAAAATATAAATCAGTTCTTTATATAATAATAAACTATTACTATTTTTAAATTTATCTTTATATTTAATTTTTAATACAGTAGAATTATTCTATATCTAAGTTTGTAATTTATTTTCAAGCTTTACTGATATAGTAACTAATTATATAGCTTTTAAAGTTTGATAATTAAAAACTAGAGTATTTATATTTTCTACAGTTTTAAAAAATACTTGTTTTTCTTTGTAAACTGTTATCAGATTTAACTGTTTATTTAATATATTTATCTAAGTATTGTTTTTTCTTCTGTAATATTGTATTTTAAAATTATAGACTACTAAGATTTCTAATTAACAAGCTTGATATTATATTAACTTTTTTATAATTGTAAAGTATTAAAGATTATAATAATCTGAAATTATAATTATTTAGTAATTTATATTTTTTAAATATACTTATTATTTCTTCAGTACTACTACTATTGCAAGTAGTTTTTTATTATAAATATTGTAATTCTGTTCAGTTAGTATTATTAATCTTGTATAATAAGTAATCAGTTTTTTTTTTTTTTAATTATTTTCTTACTATAATCTAGCTTTTATTATATAATTTAATATATCTGTATCTATAATTACAGGTTTTATAGAGTTAAAATATATCTATATTTTTTTTTTCTGAAAAGCTTTTTTAATTACTTCAAATATTTTCTACTATTATTTTTTTTAATAAAACTTAATATCTTTCTTGAAAAGAGATATAAGAGATTTTATTAAATTTGAAAACTTTTTTATAAACTGTCAATAGTAATTTATAAATCTGTATAATATCTAAATTTTAATTACAGTTTTCAGTATCAGCTACTTTTCTATTATTTAGATTTTTACTAGATCTATCTGTATACTTTCTATAGTAATAATATATTTTAAAAACTTAATTTCTTTCTTAGAGAATTTGTACTTTTCTAGTTTCAACAGTATATTTTTTTCTTATAGTCTGTTGAGTATTATCTTCACTTTCTCAGTATATTTTATCCTTGTACTATCAGTAAAGATTAGGATATTATTTAAGTATATAACTACAAAATTATTTAAAAACTTGTAAAAAAGTTTGTTAATTATTATTTAAAATATTACTGGTATATTAGTTAATCTGAATAATATAATTAAGTATTTAAAGTATCTGTAATATATCTGAAATACTGTTTTCTATTTCTTGTTTTTTTTAATTCTGATTTGATTGTATCCTGCTTTTAAATTTAATAAAATAAACTATTTAATTTTTTAAAATTAATTCTGTATTTCTTCAATTAAAAATAATAGATATTAGTTTTTAATTATAATACTGTTTAATTATTAATAATTTATATATAGTTATAACTTGCTATTTTTTTTTAGTATAAAAATAATAGAGTATTCTACTAGTAATATTAATAGTCTGATAAACTCTTTCTCTAGATTCTTGTTAATATATTAGTATAATTTCTTTAGCTCTTTTTTATTTAATTAATATATTAACTTGTATATTAACTTTTTTTCTTCTAGTAATAATATTTTATAGTTCTATTTTCTATATTTTAGTAAATTCTTAGACAGTTTTTTTTTCTTAAATATTTCTCTATAGTTCCAGTATTTCTTGAGTACTATTTTTTTAATTTTTTCAGATATATTCTAGCTTGTCTTTTTAAATAAGGTCTCAGCAGTTTTTTTGTATTTAATAATATTTATTTATTTAATTAATTATTTTTATACTGTCTGTTCTTGATTATTCAGCTTATTTATTACTGTAGCTTTATATCTAGTTTTCTATAAACTGTAAATTGTTTCTAGTATTAAGTCTGATACTGGAGAATATTTATATCTGTTTAGCTTTATTATTTTTTCCTGCTAGTATATATCAGAGTTATACAGCTTTAATTAGAGTAGTTTCAAGACAATATTATAATTTTCTAGATTAGTTATATTAAAATTTACAAGCTCTTGATATCTCTGTACTATTAATAATTTCAGATATATTTTTTATTATATAAAGTCTAGCTAACTTCTATCTAATCTATTTAATTAATATAGTTATTTCTTTAATTCTGTTAATAATTTAGTTTTTTTTATAAAACTTCTATCTATAAGAATTTCAGTTGCCTCTGAATTGATTAAAATATATATATAATATTTTCTCAAGGTTGCAGTGACTGCTAAGTAGCTGTTTCAATTTATATTAGCTAATAATTATTCTATTATATTACTTACAGGTACTTGTTTATAGTAATACTGTTATTTTCTGTTTACAGTTATAAAGTATCAGTTTCTTGTCTTGATTTCTATAATAAATCTTTTGAAATTCTTTTAAATACTGTTATCTATTACTTAATTAGTTCTTTTCAAATTTTAAATATTTCAGATTTATTTCTTTCTAATTAATTTTATAGTATCTTAACTTTATTCTGTTATAAATTTATAGTTATTATCTTAGCCTATATTTTCTTATATCAGGTCTTATAATATATTTATAACTTAATATTTTTATTATATTAATAATATTACTTTTCTTCTCAGTATTCTATTAGCTCTGCTGATTTCTATATATAATTAATCTTGTATATATTATACTTTAGTTTTCTGTATATTTCTATACAGTATACTTAAAGTATTTCTGTATATTGTAAGTAGTTGATATTATATAATAGATAATCTATTTATTCTTCAAATATAAAAGTTAGCTTCTTAGAATAGCTTTTATTGCTGATCTGTATTTTCTATAGTAATTATAGAAAGTATTTATTTACCTGTTTTTCCTTACAGTATATCCTGCAATTGTTTATTTAATATAATAACTAAGTTAGTATTCTGACTCTGTACTTGTTGTTACTTTTCAGTCTGATATTATAGTAATTAATTATTTCTTAATTTATTCTGTAATAAATATAGTTTATAATTTCTTTCTACAGTAATTCTGTATTTTTATTTTTATTAAAGTCTGAAATTGTATATTTTTCTAGCTATAACTTTTCTATTTAAATTGCTTTTAACTGCTTTAGTAGATCTGAATAATACTGATTATCTTTTACTTTCCAGTAGAATAGACAGCTATCTATATAATAGAATAACTAATATATTTTTTTATACTGTAAATATTCAATATTTATCTTGTCTTGTAAACTAGGCTATTTCAGTACTTTCTAAGTATTTTTCTATACTTCAATTTCATTGCATTGCTTATAATCTTTTATATTATATCTATACAGTTTATAATAGTAATAGATTAAATTATTTCTAATTTACTGAATTTTTTTATTCTGTATCTTCTTATACCACTTGCAATTGCATGTAAATGTAGGAAATTTATAATATTATAAGTATTCTAGATCTGTAATATTCTGATTTTTCTTTTTCTAATAATAGTTGCAATTTTTGCTATTTTCTTGTAGATTTTCTGACTTTTACTGTTTCTTATACTCTTTCCAGTATAGATTTTAATAGTTGAATAATAGATACTCTATTTCTATTGTCTCAGTTAGCTTGACTGCTTTACTGTTGATTTCTATTTATCAAGTTTTTACTAGTTCTTGGAATATCTGTTTTACTATAACTTCTTATAGCTTATTCTACTTATCTACTGTATTACTAGTTTTGACCCTAGTTGTTACAGACTAGCAGAGACTATTGATTGACAATGACTCAGAGAGGTAGAGATACAGTAGGATAAAGAAACTAGTAAAACTTAGAAATTATATAACTGGAAGATTATATAATTTAAAAGTAGTAGAACTGGTAGCACTGGTAGGTTTGTCTACTAGATCTACTAGATCTACAGATAGTAAATTCAGTAGCATTAATAGATTTGTCTACCAGATCTACCAGATCTATCAAGGAAATTATTATATATATAAAGAATATATTTCTCCTACTCTTAGAAATAGAAGTCTTCTACTTTATATTTAATAATAATACTGATCTTAGATCTACTTTTAGTTCTAGATTACTAGCTACAACAGTACTGCAATTCTACTTTGATATTATATATGCTCTATCTTTATATTCTATTAGACTTTCTCTGATATATAGTGCAAGGCTGTTCTCTAGCTGGATTACTTTATCTCTTTAGAGAAGTAGATTACCCTCTATTACTACAGTGAGCCAAGGCCTACAACACTGGCTTAGGGTAATAAACAAGCTTGGTATATACTAGAGTATATCCTCTAAGAGTATTACAGACTTCTAAGATTTAGTTGAAGTTCTGCCCTGTTTAATTGGACAAGGTACTTTGTAATATATTAAATACTTATTTTTTAAAGCACTGGCTTAAAGGATATAAAACTATAAACTTCTTTGAAATCTTTCAACTATACAAGATTATAATAACTCTCTTTATCTTTTAACTATACAAGACAAAGAACACTTTGTTGATTCAGGTAAGTATTACTCTAGCTTAGGAAGAACTAACCAATAGAAAGATATATCTACAGCAGTTACAGTACAAGCCTTACTGGCTTGGATCCAGGAGCTCAAAGCTAAAGTCAAGAAGTAACAGAGAATGATTGATCAGACACATGAATATACAGTTAATATTGAGAATTGAATTGCAGTACAGTCTATAGATTAGAAGAAAGAAAGTATTGCAGAGAAAGTAAAGATTCAATCTTTCAACAGAACTAGAAGCAGGCTCAGATCTTTTCTAGTATATTTTAAAATTTACTTTTGATTCAATACTAAGTTGACAAAGACTGATAAGTGCTTGGTAGCAGTACAACACCTGCAAGGAGAAGCAGCAGTATAGATGCAATTCTATTTAACAATATAGTTTAGTAGAAAAGATCCTAGGGATCTTATATCTATTGAAACTGAAAGAATTCTTGTAATAAAGAATTTCAGATTGTTCAAGAAAGTGTTAACAGCAAATTTTAGAATTACTGATAAAGAGACAACAGCAGTACAGAAAATTAGACAGATTCAATAAACAAGAAATACAGCCAGATATCTAGCAGAATTCCAACAACTAGCTACAGTATTAAACTGGAATAATAGTGTATTAGCAGGAGCTGTATACAACAGACTTAAAAAAGAGATCAAGAATGAAATAGCAAGGTTAGAAGAACAACCTAACATACTATCTGAAATAATTAAACATGTAGTATATATAGATACAAAGATTTGAAAGAGATATCTAAAATAAAAAAGCTACAAGCAGTTTTCAAATTATACTATAAAGTAATAGATATACAGAGAAAACTATAATCCTTACAGACTACAATCTATAGAACTAGATACAACTATAAAAAGCCAGGACTATGAAAAAGACAAGCTATACTAGAAGAAGTTATATTTCTTTTATAAAAAATCAGGACACTTTATAAGAAATTGCTACAAGAAATACAGAAACCAGCTATAATAAAAGCTGAGAGCAATAACAAGAGAATAATACTACTCTACTGCTGATACTGATAGAAATAAATAATAATTTCTATATACAACTAGAGCTGAAACTAGTGATACAGTAGATAAGTAGAATAAGCTACAAGAAGTTATAGTAAAACAGATATTTCCAGGACTAATAGAGACTTGACAAGCAGAGATTGACAGTAAAGCAACTGAGCCAATTGAAACAATAAAGATAAAGTATTTATCATCTGATTACAGAAATCTACACTGAGAAGAGTATGAGAAACAGCAAGAGTTAGAAAATCTACAAGAAAATAGCAAAGATTGCAACTATCACTGGAAAAAAAAGAACCAGGATATTACAGATTTAGAATATCTACAATACTATAAATTTCCTACATTTACATGCAATTGTAAATGATATAAGAAGATGTAGAATAAGAAAATTCAGCAAATTAGAAATAATTCAATCTACTACTATTATAGACTGTACAGATATGATATGAAAGATTGCAAGTGATATAATAAAGTTGAAGTATAGAAAAATATTCAGAAAATACTGAAATGGCTCAGTTCATAGGACAAGGTAAATATTGAATATCTACAGTATGAGAGGATATATTAGATATTCTGTTATACAGATAGCTGTCCATTCTACTGGGAAGTGAAAGACAATCAGTACTATCCAGATCCACTGAAGCAGTTAAAAGCAATTCAGACAGAAGAATTATAATTAGAAGAATATATAATCTCAGACTTTGATAAGGATAAAAATACAGAATTGCTGTAGAAAGAGATTATAAACTATATCTACTACAGAATAAATTAGAAAATAACTGGTTACTATAATACTAGATTAAAGAGTAACAACAAGTACAGGGTCAGAGTACTGATTTAATTGTTATATTGAATAAACAATTGCAGAATACACTGCAGAGAGAAACAGATAAATAGATATTTTTTATAACTACTATAAAAAATACAGATCAGCAATAAAAGCTATTCTAAGGAGCTAACTTTTATATCTGAAGAATAAATAGATCACCTATTGTACAATATCAACTACCTATAATATACAGGAATACCTTGGATATACTGTACAGAAATATGCAGAAAGCTGAGACACAATATATACAAGATCAATTATATATAAAGACCAGCAGAGCCAATAGAATACTGGGAAAAAGAACAATATTATTGATATAATAAAAGTACTGAGTTACAAATATATTATAAAGTCTGATACAAGAAAATACAGGCTAAGATAACAACTACAGATCTATAGCAGAGCAAAGCTAAGATACTATAAGACTAATTAAAAAGAAACAAACCTGGAGTATTTGAAATCTGGAAAGAACTAGTTAAACAATAGATAACAGTATTCAAAGAAATTTTAAAAGATTTATTATAGAAATCAAGATAGGAGACTGATACTTTATAACTGCAGATAGAAAATAACAGTATTACTATAAATAAGTACCTGTAAGCAATATAACAGAACAGTTATTAGCTAATATAGATTAAAACAGCTACCTAGCAGTTACTGCAATCTTGAAAGGATACTGTATATATATCTTGATTGATTCAAGGGCAACTGGAATTCTTATAGATAGAAGTTTTATAAGAAGAGCTAGGCTATTGACAAAATTAAAGAAATAACTGTATCAACTAAACAGGTTAGACAGAAGTCAGCTAGACTTTGTACAATAGAAAACATGCCTGGAATTATTAGTAATACAGAAATATCAAGAACTTGTAAACTTTAATATAATCAATCTAGGAAGTTATAATATTGTCTTGAAACTATTCTAGTTAAAGCTATACAACCCTGACATACACTGGCAGGAGGGAATAATAAGATTAAATAGATATAGATATTCGCCAGTACCAGACTTAATACTGAAAACAATCTACAGTTTACAGAAAACTAGATACAAAGCTACAGTAACAGATAAGCTGAGCAACCAAGAACAGACAGCACAAAAATAATTGATTAAATAGATAAATACTATTAAATATAAAAAGACCACTGGGACCTTACTCAGGAAGATGAGCTAGAATATATCTAAGAAAGTCAGAAAAATAGTATTCAAGAAATACTGAGATTATAGAGAAATGTTCAAGAAAAAAAAGCTGTCTAAGAATTTACCAGAATATAGAAAATAGAACTATAAAATACTATTGCTAGAAGGAAAAAAGCTGATATATAAGCTAATATATTAACTAAATAAAAAAGAGCTAAAGGAATTATGCCAATATATTGATAAGAATCTAGAGAAAGGGTTTATCAGATTATTGATATTACTAGTAGAATATTCTATTATTTTTATACTAAAGAAAGATAGCAAGTTACAACTGTGTATAGATTATTAACAATTAAACAGTATTATAATTAAGAACTGATACCTGTTATCTTTAATTGAGGAAATACAGGACTGATTTTAAGAAATCAGATAATTTACTTCACTGGATTTAAAAGCAGAATACAACCAAATCAGGATAAAAGAAGGTGAGGAATAGAAAACAGTGTTTTGAACATACTATAGACACTTCAAGTACTTGATTATACTGTTTGGATTAACTAATACACCAGCAACATTCCAGATGATAATTAACAAACTTTTTTACAAGTTTTTAAACAATTTTGTAGTTGTATACTTGGACAATATCCTGATCTTTACTGATAGTATAAGGATGGAATACACTGAAAAAGTGAAGATAGTATTTAACAGGCTACAAGAAAAAGATATACTGTTAAAACTAGAAAAGTGTAAATTCTCCAAGAAGGAAATCAAGTTCCTAGAACATGTTGTTATTATAAAGAGTATATAAATAGATCTAGCAAAGATTCAAGCAATAGAAGAGTAGCTGATACTGAAAACTGTAACTGAAGTCTAGATATTATATAAACTTGCAAACTACTACTGACAGTTTATAGAAAGGTTTTCAGACCTGATAAAATCTTTTATATTTCTTTTCAAGAAAGATATTGAGTTTTATTAGAGAGAATAACAGCAGAAAGTATTTGAAGCAATTAAGAAAGCTTTCTGAAAAAAAGAAATACAGATATATTTCAACTCTATAAAACCTGTAATTATAGATACAGATATATTGAATTGTATAATAGAAGCAAGATTACAGTAAGAAAATAATCAAGAAAAAAAGAAACTGATTGCTTACTATACAAGATTAATAATATCAGCTGAACAGAATTACAATATTTATAATAAAAAACTACTTGTAATAGTAGTAGTACTGAAAAAATAGTAAGTATATTTAAAAAATATAAATTACTAGATAATTGTAATTTCAGACTATTACAATCTTCAATACTTTATAACTATAAAGAAGTTGATGTAATATCAAGCTTATTAATCAGAAATCTTAGCAGTCTATAATTTTAGAATACAGCATTGCAAAGGAAAAGACAATACTTAAATAGATATATTAAACAGATAGTCAAATCTAATAACAGCTTATAAGAAAAAATAAGTACTTTTTAAAACTGCAGAAAATACAAATACTCTAGTCTTTAATTACCAGGCCTTAAGAGCTATATAATTGGTCATTACATTGATAGAGTTTAAAAACAAATTACAAACTCAGATACAGAACAATTCTACTGTATTAAAGATTAAATATAAAGATAAGTTCCAGAATAGCAATAGTTTGCTATTATACAAAGAACTGATTTATATTTTACTGAAATTAAGAAACAGAATTCTCAGAGAGAATTACAACAATTTAATAGCAAAATATTTTAAAGTTGAGAAAACCTAGAAAAGGATTTCAAGAAACTATTATTGGCCAGAATTATAGATATTAATCAGAGATTATATATAAAACTGCAATTGCATACAAAATAAAGTAAATTAATATAAAAAGTATAGCTTGCTACAGCTGATATCTTATTTACAAGTACTATAGTATAGATGGAAAAATAGACTACTCTCTAATGTAGAGAGCAAGTTGTAGAGTGTCTGTCAGGGGACTCAAAGAATTAGGTGACAGTTAAGAAGCAATACACAACATACAATAAGAGAGACAATATATAAGAGACAACATGAGAGATATCCAAGGTAGATATAATATACAATACACAATATTCAAAGATTGAGATACTGTAAACAAGAAAACAAATGTATTATAACTGTCCACTGCAAAACTGAATAATAAATATAATATATAATAACTTGCAAAGATTTAAAAATAATTCTTAACTCTCTTACTGCTGTCTGCTATTTCTCTTCTCTCTTTTCTTCTTACTGCCTCTTTCATGTCTCTGAAATAGCTGTTGCTTCTTGTGTTATGTATATTGTATCCTTAGTTATCAGTCCTAGAGAGTGACTATACTCCTTACTATATCTTGACCAGGCCCTCTTGATCTTGTCTTCTGAGATTGAAATTGCCAAGAATAGGAACAAAAGTTAAGGCAAATAAAAGAAAATACAAAAGTAAATGAAAGATATAAAATTAGAACAAAATTTGACTAGGTAAAGTGTAAAGAAATAAGAAATATCCTACTGTCAAGAATAAAAGAATGTCTGACAGTGTAGAAGTAACCAAGACAATCTAATATAAAAAGTAAGTTATTAGAAGAACTGCTTTTCTTTTTTATTTATCTTTTCTTTTTCTTATATCCTTCTCTTCTCACTGTTAATAATTATTCTCTCTTTTCCTTTTTCATTGCTTCAGTCTCTCTTTTTATTGTTTCTATCTTCTTCCCTGTTGTTTCTATCTGTTCCCTTCTCTTATATCTAAACTCCCTCCTTGTTTCTCCTCTTGTATCAAGAATATCTACTCTGTATTGTATCTGTAGTACAAAGGCACTGAAAAAGACACAAGAAGGTCCTGAAACACTTTGCATCCAGCTGCATATAAGTGTTTCTCCTCATAAGTTCTCTCCCTGTTGTTATGTCCTCTTAGTACTAACAAAAACATAGGTCCCAAGGAAGTCAATAGTTTTGACTTCACAGAGAATGTCCCTCTCATGTCTGGTGCTTTGATAGAATGTACTTTCACTCTTGAAATGTCTAAAGAGGCAGCTTTATACATATCTGAGAAGGTTCTTGCTCATGTAATCTTGTGGAAGGATGGAACTGGTGGTATTCCGATGGTGAAAGCTATTAACAGGATTTACTATTGTGTAGCTATTGCTGTCCACATGTATGGACAGCTGTGCAATGTTGGCTGTTGTCTGTTATATGCTAATGAAAAAGAACCTTTCTCATGCTGTATTGTACCAGTCAGTTCTTCTAATATAAAAGTGCCTTGTCACAGCTCTTGTTTGAATTGCATCTGGGCAGGATTATCCAATTGCTCTCTCTATAGGTCCAGAAACCTCCTGCTTGTTATCTGGAAGCATTGCTGATGCAATAGAAACACAGGCCAGTTAAATACCCTTATTAAATTCTCTCCCAGCAAACAGTCCCTGCTCAAAGCTGTTTCTGAGTCTGAATCAGAGTCTGTTAGTAATCTGTTGAAATATCCTTGTGTCAAAGCAAATTCCCCTACCACTCCTGTCAGGAATGTAGCTATTTCTTGTCCTTTCATTCCAGCTTTTAACTGTCTCAATGTGTCCAATGCCAGTCCTGATCTCACATACAAGTCATCCTCTCTTTATTACAAGGCTTCTTCCTCATCCTGTCTGCCTGCTTGTCCTTGTAAGGCATCCTTTCCTGCTCTCAAGTAATAACCAATATATAGCTGATCAAAGTAGCCTTTTTGTTTTCATCTATTTCTTTCTTTACAGTTTAGATTCCCCATGGCCCTGCTCCCCCTGTTAAAATCAAGTACTTTGCATTTCACTGTAATATTTCAATAATGAAGTTAGCTAAAATCAACTGGATGACTTCTGATGTTTCACTTCTGTTAGAGGTGCTTTGTCTTGAAGAAGACTGCTGTATTTCTGCAAGCATACAATATACCATCAACAAAGAGAGAGAACCTCTTGTACCTGTTGGTGCTACTGAGGGCAATTTTACATTTTCTTACCCTGATATAATACCCTCCAAGAAGGATGGTCATATTTATTGTATTTATCACTCTACTGTTTTGAGCAAGGGTGAGGAAAGTTTTAATAAACTTGAATAGTTAGTCTGTTGTTTGCTTGTCTGCAGTTCCAGTTCTTGAATTCCAGTTCATCAGTAAGCCATCTGCAAGCATCAATATCTTTTCTTATCAGATCTCTTTCACAATTTCTTTCTATTGCTCCTGAATTTCACAGCTCTGTTTTGTCATAGCCTTCTCCTCTTTTCTCATATCACATAATTTCAGACAAGGCACTATCAAAATATTGACTTCTTTTTATTTTGATTTTTATTGTTGTATCTTATTTATCTCCTGTTCATACTTTAACTACAATTATTCTTATATTTTGTCTCTTCTATATAACTACTTATCTTTTCTTGAACAGTCTGTTGTCTCTCTTGTTTTCTCCTTGCTTTTTATCACTTCTCCTTACCCCCTCCCTATCTCCTCACTTCTTGTGTCATGATTTGACATGGAGGTCACCCATACTGAAGATCTTTGTTTTATATCTGAGCTTTTCCCCCCTGCTAACTGGCTCCCTGTTTGTATATCTCCTGTCCTCCTCTTTTCAAAACTGATAGCTAACCAATATATAGATGACCAGTTCAACAATGGATGTGAATTCTGCAAACAGGTTCCCACTCTTTGTAGTACCTACACATACCATTTCTTTTTCCTACCAGATTTTGATGTGTTAAGAGTGATGACTGTTCTCTGTTTTTATTCCCTCTGCTGGCATTGCAATGCTGGTGATGATATTCAGATACCTACAAGGTTTCATCTTCTCAGTGCTTTCACATGTTATGTGTATACAACTGGCTATATCTGCAATAGATCCCCCTGCTCCTTGTATATGTCAGAAAAGAGTCCTTTCCAATACTGTGTTGTTCCCTGCACTTAAGACAACAACTGGACACTGTTCAGAGACTGTTATATAAATTGTCTCTGGATATATAGTAGTAGCTGTTCCCACAGTATGCCTGAATCCCTGCTATACTTATTCAGTAACAAGAGCTGTCTAACTAGGAATATAGTGCAGTCTCCCAGTCCTGTCTACTCTCATTTCTGTGATCCTTCTCTTACAACTGGGGTACTCCCTTCTATTGTATCTCACTCTTGTGAATATCTCTTTTCTGACAATTTCTTGCCTTGTCACTCCTCTACCCTCCTTCTCAAGGATCTGATTGAGATTGTTGATCTTCTGTCTTCTGATAGCATTGAGATGCTGGAAGAACTGGTTGCTGCTAGCACTACAGAAGCTGTTTCTGATCTCACTGATTGTCTGTACTCTTCTGTCTCCAGTGAGCAGTTTCTTCTGACTTGTTCCATACCTGAGGTATAGCTAATCAAGCTCTTTTATAACTCTAGCAGGTTCAAGTTTGCTACAGTCTGTTCTCTCTATTAATAAGGCCTCTGAGACCTATAAATTCTCTTTCTCCTACAATTATTGTTTTATCCTTCTGTGTTCTGATTGGTGTTGTATAAATTCTCATGATATATTTTTGTTATATAAGGACCTCCTTTACTCTCTTGTCTGAGTAGCCTGCTCCTTGTATCTATTAGAAGAAGAGGCTCACTGCACTGCTTAAGAAGAAAACTATAGCAATCTGTAATCTCTCCTTTACCTTGTATAGCTACCCAGACAATAATTGATATATTAATACTGACTTGGCTATAGATCAGGTGTTGTTTACTCCTAGATTTTTGGCTTTGTATTTCTGAACTTCTTGTCTGATAAATCTATTTTTTACAATATTGATACTATTCAAGATCTCAGTATGCATTGCTTTGCAATCAGTAGAGAACTGTAAATATATTACCAGTAGAACACAAATTCATTGGCAGACAATTGAGAGAGGAACAGACTGAACTGGCTGTAGAATAAAAGCTAAACAGTATCTATTACAGAAACAGAGAAGGATATTTGCAAAATACTATACAACTCTCTTAGAACTCCTTTGAAAAGGCATTTCCAAAAAAAAACTCTATATAAACCTGCATTGAAAATCTAAGATATAGCCTGAACTTATTTATCACTTAAAAAATCTGAAAACTCACCTGAAATACAACTATAATATCTAAAACTTTAAAGAAAAACAAAGAAAAACTCCTTACTGTTGCTCTCAGCATGCCTGTTTGATATCTTGAACCTGCTGCCTCACATTTTCATTTCTCAATTTCTTGCTTTGTCTTGTAAGATAAGACTCATCCCTCCTTCCAATATCTTTTTATTGTAGCACCTCTACAATAAAGTCCAACTTGTCTCTGTATATCTATATGTGATGCTCTTCTCCCTCATCTACTAATATATTATTCTCACTTTCACTTATCTTACTTTCCTCTTGTTCAATCTTGTGCTTTATTTCTTACTCATTCTCACTTTTAGTCTCTGACTCATCTTAATACACCTCAATATCTTTACTATTCAAAGAATAGTAATGCTTCAATCTGTTACCAGTGACAGTTTCTACTAGCTCAACACTATTCAGCTTCTGAAGACAATAGAAGTTTATATCTTAATTAGTGCTCTTTATATAGTAGGGTCCTAACTATTGGAAATACAATTTCTTAGAGTGACTCATGTCTTTCTTAGCTCTTGTATTGTGGAGTAAAACAAGATCCCCCTTCTCAAGCAGTTTTATGCAGATGTTCTTTGTACTGTTGAAGTATTCCTTGTTCTGCAGGTGCATTCTCTTCAGGTGGTCAACTGTCTCAGCTATATCCTTGTTGTATCTTTCTATCTGCTGGACTTGCATTGTAAGAAGGTTTCCAGTTGTCCTGATATTCTTCTATAGCAGTATTTTCCATGTTAGCACCTTGAGTTCAATTGGCAAGACAGCTTCTTGTCCTATTATAACACAATATAGAGATATTCTGATACTAGCTTTGACAGTTGCCCAGTCAGCTATGATAATACTTAGCAGTGCTTTTACCTATCCCTTTCCTGTACTATTTGTGTACTTTGAGAAACTATCTTTGATTAGTTTGTGTCCCACTTCAATAATAGTGTTAGACTGCAGGTGATAAGTTAATATCTAGATTTGTTTAACCCTATACTTCTCTACAAGATTGTTAACAACACTCTGGTTTTCAGAACTGCTATTAAATACAATCTTCAAGAGAATACTCCATTGTATAAACATATCCTTGTACAGGAATTTCAAAACAGTTTTTGTATCAGCTTTTACAATAGCTCTACATTTCAGCCAACTTGACAGGCTATTACAAGTATACATAAGATAGTTCTTTCCCCTCTTGAAGGGTATATACACTATATTGATATATACTTTCTGCTATACAGTACTCAGCTATGTAGGATGCAGTGCCTCTTCTTCATGTTTTGGATCTTATCTCTGACAAGCACTATATGTCTTGACTGTTCTTACATAATCAGTATAAATTCCCTTTTACCAGTATTGAGATAAGAGAAGGCTATACATTCCTTCCTTCCTTCAATAACTGGTTTCCTGGTGAACAGCCTCCATCATGTGTTCTTGAAGTTTTAAATTATCAACCACTTATCAAAGCAGCACCTTCTTATCTAACTGATGAAAGAGTTTATCTCTTTCCACAAGGTATTGTATTGCTTTTTTCTTGAACTGTTAGAATTTAGTGCCTGACATCTTCTTCAGTCTTATTATAGATATAAAGTACTGTGCTATCTGCTCTGATTTCTTTGAATAGATGTTATTAAGTACATGCACTGGGTCTTCTTTCTCTTTTTCTAAACTTGTTCTAGACAACAATGCTTCCACTGCATTCCTCCTTGTTTGACAAGTTATTCAAGCTATATTCACACAGGTATAGAAGCAATCAAGTTGAGAGTTCATGAAATTATTGATATCTTGTTCTGCTTCTATCTCTATAATGTCTTCAGCTGTTGCAGTATATTGAAAGAGACTATTAGCAGCAGTATATTTTACCCCTGAAATATGCTTTACAGTGAAATCAAAGAGACAAATTCAGGTAATTTATATATTGACAAGTGCCCTAGACAGATCAGTAGCTGAGCAATTTAGCTATACTACAAGAATCTGAGCATCTACCTCAAGGGTGAAATAAATGCTGTACACTCAATGACAAAGTTTCTTCAGAATCTTCAAAACAGCTTGACACTCTTGTTTCCTGAAGTTATATTTACTTTCTGTATTGTTCTATATCTCTGACTTGAATTGAGCAGCATGCTGTCATCCCTTGTAAACTTATATCAAGACTCCCCTGTACCCTGATTGGCTAGTATCAACTGCAACTATAATCTTCAACAGGTTTACAGAGTAGTCAATAGGTATAAGTACTGGGTATATACTAATTTTAATCTTGAGCTTGTTGAACACCTCCTCTGCCTTGTCTGTCCAGATAAAGTTTGCATTCTTTTTCAACAGCATGAAAAGAGGAGTAGCTATCCAACTATACTTTTTGATACAAGTATAAAAGAATCCTGTAGTACCAAGGAAAGCACAAATATCTGTCTTACTCTTGGGTGTTGGCCACTGAATGATCTTGACTACTTTTGTTATCTCAGACCTTCTTCCTGTGTTGTCATATATCCAGCTAATAATATTCATTCCTGTCAAACCCTATTGCAACTTCTCCCTGGATACAACACTGCCAGCCAACTCAACATACCAGAGGACCTTGCTCAGATTTTGAAAGTGCTTGTACATGAATCAACAGATGCCTGGGAACACCTCTTCCTTGTTGTACCTGGTTTGAGGTTCCTTTACCCTGATGTCATCCACAAAGGTCTGACACTTATCAGGTGTGACCTTGTAAAGCATTGTATACATCATACAAAGAAATTGAGCAACTGAGTTTGTGGCTCCTTGCAGCAGCCTTGTGTTTTAATACAACCCAAATGGAGTCATGAATGCTGTTATGTCTCAATCTTCCTTGTAAAGCTTGACTTGATTGTACCCAGAGAAGAAATTAATAAGTGATATTACTACTATCCCACCAAACTCCTTGGAGAACTTGTCAATATTCAGAGATATTGTTGCATCTCAAATAGTTACCTTATTAAGCAGTACTGCAGAGTTAATGAGACAATATTTTCCTTCTTTCTTTTTTACTAGGAACTATGAGTTGCAATACAGTCCATGACAGAGCTCTATAACTTTAGCTTTTATTCTGTCCTTGAACATCTGTTCTACAATTCCTTTCAATGTCCTTGAGTATTAAAAGCTTGAAGCCTGCTATACCTTGTGCAGTATAGTGTGGATTCTCTGTAGTAGCACAACTTCAGGTTAAATTTGTCTCAGTTCAGTAAAATGCTATATAAGAGCTCCTTTACAAAGTACAAGAATTGTTTTCAACATTATCTTTTTATTGAACAGTAAATCATTGCCTACTAGTAACTTCTCTTCTCTTTCAGGAGTCATGCAATATCTGACTGAAGAGATGGACAAGCACAGACAAAATAACTCTTTGTAAGGAAGTTCAAGACTGGGTTGTGTATTGTAGTCTGGGTGATACCTTTCAAGGCATTACAATATCTACTTCTCTCTTCTTTCTGACTTGCTTCTATCAGAAACTCCTAAGTTCACTGGTTAAATCTTATCTGCTTTTTTTTTATAGGCTGTAGCTACAAGGAATTCATTGACTGGTCCTTGTTACTTGATATCTGGATTTGCTTACTCCAGTATCTCTCTTCTGTGTAATATACAATACTCAACCAGGCCCTCTTGCTCTTATCAGGGTTGGAAGCAGCTCAACAGACCCTTTTTATTAATCTTGATAGCTAAACTTGCCACTCTTGTTTGCAGGTTTTCTTTTAGCTTGAGTATTCTCCTGCTGTGACACCTGCTATCTAGTTTAAAGAATTGTAAAATCTGAATTCAGAGTACAAATAATTATCTGATATATCCATATTCAATACTTCAAAGTTAATAATCCTTGTTTGATTTTCAGAGAATATATATTCTGTAATATTACTCTTGTTATCTGTTTTCAAACTGAAATATACTTTCAGTTGCTATAGTTATCCCAGTAGAAGATTGGGCTCAGAGCCCTGGAATATAATAAACAGACTGCAGGTAGTCAGATCTTCTATAATAATAGAAAGGCTTTGTACAATAGTAATACAGGCCTGTCTCTCACTGGTAACTGCAATTATAGATATTGATAAGAAGCACTCTAAAGATAGTCTCAGGTTCTTTGCCAACTGCAGACTGATCAGATTTATTTCTGAACTACTATCAAGAACAGCAGTTATCCTCCAGTTGTTGATTTTCACTTGTATTTTCAATACAGAAACAGCAACAATGTTGTCCTCTCTAATTTCCTTGTACAGTGGTTCAGACACTGGCTCTTCTGTTGAGAAGTATCAAAGAGTGGATACACATGCCTTGACTGCTTCTTCAAATCTGACAAGCTTCTTCTGCTTTTCCCCTACAATTGACTCCAGGGTTTTCACTGACTTGTTATTAATGAAGAATATGTCTTTTATCATAGATATTACAGACTAACAGAGACTATTGATTGACAATGACCCAGAGAAGTAGAGGTGCAGTGGAACAGAGAAACCAGTGAAACTTAGAAGTTATATAACTGGAAGATTACATGATCCAAAGTAGTAGAACCAGTAGCACTGGTAGACTTGTCTACCAGGTCTACCAAATCTACAGATAGTAGATTCAGTAGTACTGGTAGATTTGTCTACCAGGTTTACCAGATCTACCAAGGAAATTATCATGTATATAAAAGATGTATTTCCCCTACTCTTAGGAACAGAAGTCTTCTACTTCATATTCAATAATAATACTGATCTTAGACCTATTCTTAGTTCTAGATCACTAGCTACAACAGCACTGCAATTCTACTTTGATATTATATATGCTCTACCTTTGTGTCCTATTAAGCCTTCTCTGATATACAGTGCAAGGCTGTCCTCTAGCTAGATTACTTTGTCCCTTTAGAGAAGTAGATCACCCCCTATCACTACAGTGAGCCAAGGCCCACAACACCAGCTTAGAGTAATAAGCAAGCTTGGTGTATACCAGAGTGTATCCTCTAAGGGCATCACAGATCTCCAAGGTTTAGTTGAGGTTCTGCCCTGCTTAATCAGACAAGGTACTTTGTAATACATTGAATGCCTATCTTTCAAAGCATTAGCTTAAAGAATATAAAACTACAAACCCTTTCAGAACCTTTCAACTATACAAGGTTATAATAACCCTCTTTGTCTTTCAACTATACAAGACAAAGAACACTTTGTTGATTCAGGTAAGTATCACTCTAGCTTAGAAAGAACTAACCAATAGAAAGACATATCTACAGCAGTCACAGTACAAGCCTTACTGGCTTGAATCCAGAAGCTTGAGACCAAGGTCAAAGAGTAACAGGGAATAATTGACCAGATATACAAATATACAGTCAACATCAAGAATAAAGTTGCAGTGCAACCTACAGGCCAGGAGAAAGAAGGTATTGTAGAGAAGGTAAAGATCTAATCTTTCAACAGAACTAGAAGCAGGCTCAGATCTTTCCTAGCATATTTCAAGATCTACTTTCAATTCAATACCAAGTTGATAAAGACTGACAAGTGCTTGGTAGCAGTACAATACCTGCAAGGAGAAGCAGTAGTGTGGGTGCAACTCTATCTGACAATATAGTTTAGTAGAAAAGATCCCAGGGATCTTACACCTATTGAGACTAAGAAAATCCTTGTAATGAAGGATTTCAGACTGTTCAAGAAAGTGTTAACAGTGAATTTTGGAATCACCAACAAAGAGACAACAGCAGCACAGAAAATCAGACAGATTCAACAAACAAGAGACACAGCCAGATACCTAGCAGAATTCTAATGACTAGCTGCAGTATTGAACTGGAACAATAGTGCATTAGCAGGAGCTGCGTACGACAGGCTCAAAGAGGAGGTCAAGAATGAGATAGCAAGGTTGGAGGAACAACCCAACACACTATCTGAGATGATCAAACATGCAGTACACATAGACACAAGGATTTGGAAGAGATGCCTAGAACAAAAAGGCTACAAACAGTTTCCAAACCACACTGCAAAGCAACAGATATGCAGAGAAAACTACAATCCTTACAGATCACAACCTATAGAACTAGATATAACTATAAAAAGCCAGGACCATGAAAAAGACAGGCTATACCAGAAGAAGTTGTGTTTCTTTTGTAAGAAATCAAGACACTTCACAAGAAATTGCTACAAGAAATACAGAAACCAGCTATAACAAGAACTGAGAGCAACAATGAGAGAACAATACTACTCTACCACTGATACTGGTAGAAATGAACAACAATTCCTGTATACAACTAGGGCTGAAACTAGCAATACAGCAGATGAGTGGGATAAGCTACAAGAAGTCATGGTGGAACAGATATTCCAAGGACTAATAGAGACTTGACAAGCAGAAATCAACAGTGAGGCAGCCAGATTAACTGGAACAATGAAGATAGAGCATCTATCACCCAACTATTGAAATCTACACTGAGAAGAGTGTGAGAAACAGCAAGAGTCAGAAGACTTACAAGAAGGTAGCAAAGATTGTAACTATTACTGGAAGAAGAAGAACCAGAATATTACAGATCTAGAATACCTACAGCACTATAAATTTCCTATATTCACATGCAATTGCAAGTGGCATGAGAAAATGCAAGATAAGGAAATTCAGTGAATCAGAAATGATCTAACCCACCACTATTATAGGCTGTACAGATGTAATATGAAAGATTACAAGCAATGCAATGAAGTTGAAGCATGGGAAGATGCTCAGGAGGCACTAGAATAGCCCAGTTTACAAGACAAGGTAAATGTTGAACATTCACAGCATGAAGAAATACATTGGTCATTCTGTTACATGGATAGCTGTCTATTCCACCAGGAAGTGAAAGACAACCAGTACTATCCAGATCCACTGAAGCAGTTAAGGGCAATCCAGACAGAAAAGTTATAGCCAGGAGAATGTACAATCTCAGGCTTTGACAAGGATGAAAATGCAGAGTTGCTGTGGAGAGAGATTATGGACCATGTCCACCACAGGATAAATTAAGAGATAACTGGTTACTACAATGCCAGACCAAAGAGTGACAACAAGTGCAGGGTCAGAGCACTGACTTGGTTGTTATATTGGACAAATAATTGCAGAATGCACTGCAAGGAGAAACAGGCAAATAGACACTTTCTACAACTACTATAGAAGGTATAGATCAGCAATAAAAGCTATTCTAGGGAGCCAACTTTTATACCTGAAGAATGGATAGATCACCCATTGTACAACATCAATCACCTACAACATGCAGGAATACCTTGGATATACTGTACAGGAATATGCAGGAAGCTGGGGCACAATGCATGCAAGATCAACTACACATGGAGACCAGCAGAGCTAACAGAATACTGGGAAGAAGGACAATATCATTGGCATGATAAGAGTACTGAGTTATAAATATGTTATAAGGCCCAATGCAAGGAAACACAGGCTAAGATAACAACTACAGATCTATAGCAGAGCAAAGTCAAGATGCTATAAGACTGATTAGAAGAAAATAAACCTGGAGTATTTGAAATCTAGAAAGAACTAGTCAAGTAATAGACAACAGTATTTAAAAGAATTTCAAAAAACTTATTATAGAAACCAAGACAGAAGACTGACACTTTATAACTGCAGACAGGAAACAACAGTATCACTATAAACAAGTACCTGTAAGCAATATAACAGGACAGTTATTAGCTAATATAGATTGAAACAGCTACCTAGCAGTCACTGTAATCTTGAGAGGATACTGCATATATATCTTGATTAATTCAGAGGCAACTGGAATTCTTATAGACAGGAGTTTTATAAGAAGGGCTGGGCTATTAACAGAATTAAAGGAATAACTGTATTGACTAAACAGGTTAGGTGGAAGTCAGCTAGACTTTGTACAACAGAAAACATGCCTGGAACTATTAGTAATACAGGGACACTAAGAGCTTGTGAGCTTCAATGTAACCAATCTAGGGAGTTACAATATTGTCTTAGAACTACCCTGGTTAAAGCTGTACAACCCTGACATACACTGGCAGGAGGGAACAATAAGGCTAAACAGATGTAGATGTTCCCCAGTACCAGACTCAACACTGGAAACAATCCACAGTTTACAGAAAACCAGGTGTGAGGCTACAGTAATAGATAAGCTGAGCAACCAAGAATGGATGGCACAAAAACAATTGATTGAATGGATAAATGCTATTGAATACAAAAAAACTGCCAGGACCTTACTCAGGAAGATAAGCTGGAATATATTTGAGAAAATCAGAAAGATAGTACTCAAAGAATACTGGAACTATAGAGAAATGTTTGAGAAGAAAGAGCTGTTTAAGAGTTTACCAGAACATAGAAAATGGAACTATGAAATACTATTGCTAAAAGGAAAAGAGCTGATACACAAGCCAATGTATTGACTAAATAAAAAAGAGCTAAAGGAATTACACCAATATATTGACAAGAACCTAGAGAAAGAGTTTATCAGACCATTGATATCACCAGTAGGATACCCCATCATTTTCATACTGAAGAAAGATAGCAAGTTACAACTGTGTATGAATTATCAACAATTAAACAGCATCATGATTAAGAACTGATACCTGTTACCTTTGATTGAGGAAATACAAGACTGATTTTGAGAAACCAGATAGTTCACTTCACTAGATTTGAGAGCAGGATACAACCAAATCAGGATAAAAGAAGGTAAGGAATGGAAAACAGCATTTCAGACATATTACAGATACTTTAAGTACTTAGTTATACTGTTCAGGCTAACCAATGCACTAGCAACATTCCAAGCAATGATTAATAAACTTCTTTATAAATTTCTGGACAATTTTGTAGTTGTATATCTGGATGACATCCTGATCTTTACTGATAGCACAAGGATAGAATATACTGAGAAAGTGAAGGTAGTACTCAACAGGTTAAAAGAAAAAGACATACTGTTGAAACTGGAGAAGTGTAAATTCTCTAAGAAGGAAATTGAATTCCTAGAATATATTGTCACTACAGAGGATATACAGATGGATCTAGCAAAGATTCAAGTGATAGAAGAGTAGTTGATACTGAAAACTGTAACTGAAGTTCAGGTATTACACAGACTTACAAATTACTACTGACAGTTTATAGAAGAGTTTTCAGACCTGACAAAACCTCTTATATCTCTCTTCAAGAAAGATATCAAGTTTCATTGGAGAGAATAACAGCAGAAAGTGTTTGAAGCAATTAAAAAAGCTTTCTAGAAAGAAGAAATATAGATGCATTTTAACTCTACAAAACCTGCAATTATAGATACAAATATATCAGATTGTGCAATAGGAGCAAGACTACAACAAGAAAATAATTAAGAAAAAAAGAAACTGATTGCTTGCTATACAAGATTGATAATATCAGTTAAACAGAACTACAATATTTACAATAAAGAACTACTTGCAATAGTAGCAGCACTGAAGAAATAATAAGTGTATTTAAAAGGTACAAATCATCAGGTAATTATGATTTCAGATTATTACAACCTTCAATACTTTACAACTACAAAGAAATTAATACAATATCAAGCTTATTGGTCAGAGATCTTAGCAGTCTATGATTTTAGAATACAGCATTGCAAAGAAAAGGACAATACTTGAGCAGATACATTGAGCAGGCAGTCAGACCTGATAACAGTCTACAGAAAGAAACAAGCACTCTTTAAAACTGTAGAAGACACAAATACTTTAGTCTTTAATTATCAGGCTTTAAGAGCTACACAATTGGTCACTACATCAGTAGAGCTTGAAGACAAATTACAAACTCAGACACAGAATAATTCTACTGCATTAAAGATTAAATATAAAAATAAGTTCAAGGATAGCAACAGTTTGCTATTATACAAAGGACTGATTTATATTCTACTGAGATTGAGAAACAGGATTCTCCAGGAGAATTACAACAATTTAATAGCAGGATATTTTGAAGTTAAGAAAACCCAGGAGAGAATTTCAAGAAACTATTATTGGCCAGGATTATAGACATCAGTCAGAGACTATATACAAAACTGCAATTGCACACAAAACAAAGCAAATTGATATAAAGAGTATAGCTTGCTACAGCTGATACCTCACTTACAAGTACTGTAGAAATTGATAGCAATGAATTTCATTGTGAAGTTACTGAAATTCAAGGAACTGTGAACAGGAATAGAGTACAACTCTATTCTGACAGTCACAGATTGATTAACCAAATATGTATACTTTTTACTGTTCATTGAAGGAATATCAGCACCAGAGATGGTATATATACTATTACAGAATATATTTGCAAATTACAGATTGCCTGAAGAGATTATCTCAGATAGAGACCTGAAGTTTATAGAACACTTCTGGAGAACATTCACAGTATACTTAGGTGTAAGACACCAGGCCACAATAGTGTACCATCTGCAGGCAGACAGATTGGTAGAAAGATTGAACCAGATAGTAGAGCAATACTTACAGAATTACATGAACAATTAACAAGATAACTGGATTTCACTATTGCTAATAGCACAGATTGCCTACAACAGTTCAAAGCATGCAATGACAGAATATACACTATATTTTGCAAATTATAGGCAAGAACCAGATATCCTACAAATACTGCAATACACAGAAACAAGAGTGCATCTAGAAGAAACAAGAGCTCAAGAACTTTGAAAATTGCACAAGCAAATACAATTGAACTTGAAATTCTACAGTGAACAGATAAAATATTATTACAATGAGAAATGCCAGGAGGTGCCAACTTTTAAAGGAGGGGAGAGAATGTATCTTTTATAAAGAAATATAAAAATAAAACAACCAAGCAACAAATTTAATCATTGAAAACTTGGACCTTTCAGAGTTTTGAAACAGATTGGACCAGTTACATACAAACTTGCTTTACTGAAAAAGATGTGGATACACCTGACTTTCTATGTCTTGCTAATTGAAAAAGCACTCCAGAACACCAGATAATATTCACTTGAAGTCAAGGACAAAAAACTAAACAAATACAAAGTTGAGAAAATTCTAGGAGATGCAGTGTTAGAAAATGAATAACACTATTTTATAAAATAGAAAGGATACCCACAGTCAGACAGCACTTAAAAACCTGTCAAGAATTTGAAGAATGCTCAGGGAGCATTGCAGTACTATTGAAAGCTGTGAAGTTGAAACCAGAAGAAGAGAGGACATTGCTGAGAGTAGCTAGCAGGGCTTGCAGCTTGTCTGTAGCTGTAGCTTCAGCCTGTTTTCTTTTATCCTCCTTCTCCTCCAATTTTTCTAACTCTTTGAGAGTTTGTGCATTGGACTGAACAAATTTGCCAGCCTTTATATCCAGAAACTGTTTCTGCTCTTTGAGACAGTTTAACTGATTCATGGTAACAGAAAGCTGAGAGGAAAGACAGCAAAATTCCTTGCAAGCAAGTTCTTCATCTGATTTGATTTTATTGCAGGTACAGTGCAGTTTGGACTACTCAGACTGAGGAACAAATTTCCCCTCTGAGATGCACAATTTACCCAATTGAACACACTTACTACAATACTTATTGCCTTCAGAGACAATACAAGGCATTTTCCTTTGTTTGCAATGATAACATGGGGAAGACATGATGAGGCCTGTACACTTGATGTCAGCAGCTCGAGCTTGGTTTTTAGCAGTACAACTAGGTGCCATAGTCAACACATCCCAGGAGATACTTACAAGAAAAAGAGGAAGATCAACCAAAAGTAGAAACAGCACCAGTTATAAAGAAAAGAGACAGATTGCTGGGACAGCTCACTAGGAAGGAAGAGGATGATGTTACAGAC
>PDNA01000285.1:0-28898 GCA_002573605.1 Polytolypa hystricis UAMH7299 | reverse complement strand
TAGGCTTTTTGGTGTCCTTTTTTTATGACTGGGATATGGGGTAATGAAGCAAGGGAACTCGAGTGAAGTATGTTCAATCTGTTTTTTTTTTTCTTTTTGTGCATCCCGTGAGGTTTCTGCCTTCAGTTCACTCGCAGCTTCTAATTGATGAATCAGAGTTAGTGAAAGAGGCAGCAGGTGTAACAAATAAACTAGCGTAAAACCTTAAGGGTGATATCCGTTAGGGACTTTTTAGTGTCAGCCGATGAGGTTCGACCTTAATACTTTGTCTGCAGTTGGGAAAACACCACCTGCTGCCGATGGATGGTGTTTCAAAGCCAAAAAAAAAAAAAGCCCCCACAAGGTGTGGATGTCGTGAGCGCAAAAAAGCAAACAAACTTGGCACCGTAATAAGAGGGCTCACCTTGCCAGGTTCATCGCCGCGCTTATACACGCAAGATGACTGAAGGCTTGTGGCGTGTTGCCTATTTGTTCCCCGGATATATCCACTTCTTCAGAGAATATCCCCACATGGTTTGCAAACGATAAAACGTTATCGAAGTATGTGGAGGCAGCCTTATGTAATTCTTGAAGATGGGGGTGGTTCTCAATGTGGGCTCTGGATGTGGAGGCCTAAATGGTGATTGTTTGAAATGTTCGCTATGGTTAGCTTTACAGACGGAATACTTAGGTAAGGGGTTTTGAAATGGAAGCTAGGAAGGAGGTCATGCAGAGCGTACACGGCTCATAGATTCAATCAACCAAAACGTTACCATGATAAAAGCCCCTTCGCGGCCGCCAATGCCTGGTGAAAGAAAGTTAGTATCTCGGTATACTGGATAAAAACAATACTTCTCCTATCCGCATCCGCACCCACACCGAATTCCAGAATTGCAAAAATAGCGATGGGATGAAGATACCATCATGTCCTTGGGTAGGATCATATCTATACACCATTTTGGCACTCGTAAGGCCCCCCTTTTCCGGTGCTTGCATTATCTTATTCAGTGTGCTAATAAACCGCGGATCGTCAGGCGCAATGAAGAGCACAAGAGGCGCAATCAGGACAGCAGCGTCTAATAGATCGCGGCTCTCATAGCTCATACAGAAAAACCCTCCTTCCATATTATACCCTTTCGTCATGATGTCCTCGTATATTTCATCACGAGTGGCAATCCAATCCGCTCGTTCCTTACACGGTAAGTGGGATCTTTTCTCCGTAAGCCGTATTGCTCGGTCGAGAGTAACCCATAGCATGATTTTGGTGTAGACAAAGTTCTGCTTTTTACCGCGTACTTCCCAAATAGACATATCAGGTTCATTGCGCAAAGTAATGACGTGGTTGATGATGCCGCGGATTCCAAGCCACTGATCGTACGAGATTGGACCGGCATGTTTATTGTATAGATAAATGCTATCGAGAAGAGCGCCATAGGTATCAAGCTGGACATGTGTTGCAGCATCATTACCAATTCTCACAGGGCGACTGCCTCTATACCCTTCTAGGTGTTCAAGTATAAATTCGGGAATTTGGTGTTCTCCTCGAATGGTGAGCATTATAGGGAGGAGTTGCTCCTTGCCTTCTTCTACCGCTCTTTCGGACATTGCCGGGATCATGCAGTCGAAAATAAACCTGATATATGCCTCGGCCTCTTCACTGTACCCGTTTTTGAGGAACACATATAAGGTAAATGCGGTATCTCGAACCCAAGAATACCTGTAGTCCCAGTTGCGGGATCCCCCTATATCCTCTGGGAGTGAAAATGTAGGAGCCGCAACAATTGCCCCAGTAGGTTTATAGGTGAGAAGTTTCAGGACGAGCAAACTTCTCTCGACTTGTTCTCTGTAATGGCCCCTGAAGGTGCACTGCCTGGTCCATGCCGTCCAAAATTCGAAGGTTTCACTTTCCAGCCTTTCGATGTACGCACCAACATTCTCATGAGGAATATTCGTCTCGTCACTTCGAAGAATGAACGTCACTGCCTGGCCCACCGAAAGCTTTAATCTTGCAACCAGTCCCGGGCCCTTGAGATGTGGCTTTTCTTGCAATTCGAACTGAACAGTCGGAAATGTGTTTGATTCCTTGTCTTCCGGTTCCACATGGACATCCACGAGAAGCCTTTCCGTCGGGCTATCAAAGGTCATGGTTTGTGTCCGGGCGTTCCCGATGTCGTCCTTCGGACAGTCAGTCGCTCTGTGGTCATCACGGGCGTAGTTGAACGCTGGAAAGATCTCGATGACTATATCCATTGTGCCTCTGACACATCCGATTTTCCTGATAAGCCCAGAGTGGCGAGTTGGATTTGCCTGGAGATCTTCTCGCCTACTGCTGCAACAGCACCGACCTGACAGGAAATGCTCTGTTCTTGGTGATGGCTTGCGGGAAGAGACTGGAAAATAGTCCAACACATTCACGACACCGGTTTCGTTAATCCACTTGGTTTCCAGCATGTTGATGTACGGTAGATATTTTTGTTTGTTGAGTGCCTTCACTCCGGGGGCTGGACTTATTGAATAGTAACCACCCTTATCCTTGTCCAAAAGCCGACAAAAAATGGAGGGCGAATCGAATACAGGCCAGCACATGGAGTCGATGCTTCCGCCCCTGCTAACGAGGGCACACGTATGCATGTCGCCTATGAGGCCATAGTCCTCAATGGGAGAATATCCCGTCATCTGTATATGTGGCATTGCCATATCTTGTCTTGAATTGTGACTTGATATACAAAAACACAACGGGGCCGACCAGCGGCAGTTGCGGGTTTTACGGCGCCGCGAGGGGTATGAAAGGGCGAGGAAACCCTTGCTGATCTGCTCTTTTTTGCTATAGGCAATCTAATAGCCTAGTCCGATCTGCAGGCCCTGCATCAGTGTCCTAGCTTCATGCAGGAGATAGGAAGCAAATATAAGTGCCTGAGTTCATAGATCGGGACCAATGGAATGATTCAAAACCACGCCAGCGATGTGAAAGATACTATACATCTAGAACTATGATTCAATTTGTATAGAGCATCAAAGCTAGGAGAATGCCAATTGATTCAGGCTACGCTGGCGACGAAACACTTGACCATGAAGCAGGATGAAGTTGGAGATAGAATGGTTGTGGTTTGCCATGACGTTGTCGGAGCGGATTAATTATCTCCGGTACTGGACACCAAAGCTGACCTAAAGCTCGCCGCTCAGTGCCAGTGGGGCTCCCTGCTGAGCTCAGCGAAAGGCTAATCTCGTGCCCATTTGCTCCTTATCAGAAGCCGAGATTGTCGCCGCCAACAAGCCGTGCATGGTGGTCGTTGCAAGACACAGCTGCCTTTCCGTTTGGTCCTTTCTGTCGTTTGCAGGAAGGCCACTATATGCTCATATATATAACATCGTTATCCTCCCAATCTGCTGTCAAAAAAGCAGTGGCAACCGGCTTAGATCCTTTGTTGAATACACTCCAACGTTTCAGCGCCGACACTCACATCTAGCTATTTCCCTGAGGCTGTGGCCCCTAGCATGAATTACACGTCCAAGATTCCGTTCGCTGCATAAGACGGGGGGCTCATCACCTGGTTCCTGAAGAGGTTAACAGAACGCCTTTGGCCACATCCAACTTTCATCCACTCCTTGCAAGTGTCAGGCCGAACACATACGATCCAAATCATTCACACCCCGCTACGGCTTATCTTGAAGGATACTACTCAGGGCAAACCTGGAAGCCTCTCGCCTTGAAGCCAATGAAGTTTCTTCGTCAAAACGTCGGAGACTAGTCTCCTCACCCACGGGAGGAGCAAAATACATAGAATTGTGTGCCTCGAACCCTAAACTCGTACCTCCAATGTCGTCTCCTTCGTCCGGTTCCCCTTCCTCGTCGTTGTCATTTCGCACGCCTCCTAGATCTCGATCAGACTCTCAGGATGGTATTCTATCTCGTGAATCTGCCCGCCTCTCCAGCTCACTGACTGGCTCTACTTCGGCGAGCGCTGGTCGTGGTAGCTACACAGGTAGGGATGGACTGGCAAGAAGATCTACAGTAGGGCCTGGGGGGTCAGCGAGTTCAAGACCTCGCAGATCGGACTCGGACAGCCACACACTGCTGGATTTTCTCAGAAGCGACCAAAATATGCCCGAGAACGCCGAGGGAGCGAGTGATACTGGCGTTTCTGCGGATAGAAAGAGAAGGTTTACGGGTACCAGCGATGAAGCCGGTCAACAACGATCTGTCAGCGGCCCAAGCTTCGATTTGACTTCTACAGATAGGCCCAGACACGCTGTTAGAAGATCGTCATGGAGAGCCAGTCCTGCCGGGGTGCCAGGCTCCTCTAGAGATAATGCAATCGACCTATCAGGATCCCAGGAGTCGGTTTCTAGACAGCTAAATTCGCTACGACATCGTGAACGCAGCTTTACGGATCATACTCTGCCTCGGTGGCAGCCTGATTCGGAAGTATCACAGTGTCCCATATGCGGAACCGCTTTCAGCTTCTGGTATCGCAAGCATCATTGCAGGAAATGCGGTAGAGTAGTCTGCGCGTCCTGCTCTCCTCATAGAATTACCATCCCTCGACAATTTATTGTCCGCCCGCCAGAGCCGACTAGATCGCTTGCTAGCCTTATCCAGCCGAATCCGTCGCAAACCTCTTTCATAAATCTAATCGATAATGAAGACCCCAACGCTTCTTCATCGAATACCGGCCCTCTGAATTTACCTTCGGGTGGTGGTGAAGAAGTCCGTCTATGTAATCCTTGTGTTCCTGACCCAAACCCCGAGCCGCCTCGGCGTTATACGACGATGTTCTCCGGTTCAGAGCAGCCTTCAGGTTCATTCTCTAGTTGGAGCAGCGATTTAGGCGGACGCCCCCATGCGGCAAGCAGCCGCGACTCTGCTTTAGCAGATTACCCTCAGGCTTCAAGCTCTGGAAATCTCAACCTCCCCTTTCATCGACCGTCTGCATCTCTCCCCTCATCAACGGTGTCGCGTTCGGAAGCAGCTCGTGAGCTGCGGAGACAACGCGGTCGTGGAATGATTGTTAGTATAGCCCTTGATCACGCAAGAAGCTAGTCCTAGCACTATCACTAACAGACTCATATAGTTCCAACCAGAAACTCCCGAAATAGAGCGTGCGGCTCAGGAAAGGCCGCCAGATGAAGGCCTCCCGTCATATGGGAGCTTTGATTATACTGTTGTTCCCAATTTCCGTGGTTTGCCGCCCAGATACCAGGCAAGCCAATCTAGAAATCAATCTTCTCAGCATTCTCCTCCAGCATACACATCTGGTACCGCAGCAGTCGCTTCGGTAGGTTATAACCCTTGGGACAACCCTCAATTACCTTCTCAAATGCGCTCTTCCACCCAGTTTGGTAGAAACTAATATGCTATATCACAGGCTTCGCGCCACCGTTCGAGTTACCCATCTGCTAGGTCTGCTTCATCGCATGAGCATTACTCGAGTTTGCTTGCCAGCAGAAATCGACCACTCCCCACTCCTCCTACATCTGGACATCGCCGAGCCCATGTTGACGAGCGCGATATCTGCCCAGTCTGTAGTCAAGTGCTTCCTTCGCAAGGTGCTGATGGCAGTGAATCTGCGCGAGAGTCACACATTCGTACCTGCATCGAGGGCCACTCTGGAAATACCGCGTCTTCTGATAATCAATCATCTCAACCGCCGAATGGTCCAGTCAGGATGCTTTCATTTACTGCAACTGAGAAGGACTGCATGGGAGAAGATGGGGTCACCCAAGAGTGCACCATCTGCATGGAGGAATACGAAGTGGGCGCCCAGCTGGCTCGCTTGGAGTGTCTCTGCAAGTTCCACAAACCTTGTATTGTTGAGTGGTTTGGGCGAAAGCAGGAATGTCCCGTCCACAAGGTGTATTAGATGTGCAAATATAGGCTGGTTCCTGCCCTTGTACCTGCATGACACGGAGCTCTGAGTCTTTCTGTGTCAGCCACTGGTTGTGCATTCGCAGGTGGAGATCAACGACGCGACGATGGTTTGAAGGTGATTGTATAAGTTTGGTTACCACTATTTTCAATTGGATCTGCAGTCTCGAATCGTTTTTCTTTTCTTTTATTTCCTTTTTCTTTTTTCTCTTTCTCTTATTTTGTTTTCGGACAGTGGCGTGCTGTCTAGATAGCCAGGAAGCGTAAGCAGGAGTCTAGTTCTTCATAGTTCGCAGCGTAACCACACAGTAACAAACGAAACAAATGATTTACGATAGTTAGTCCCAGATGATGTCAAAAGTAGTAGCAAATAAGGAGTGCCATTTCTATTGTACACTATTGTATGTCGTGGGCTTTCTATTCCTAGCCATAGTGGGATTTTTAACTTGTGGCTATGACGAAAATCGATGAAAACTAGGCTGGGTTGTCGATACGAGGATGGACGAAAGCTCCCTGTCCCTCTTGATCTCGAACATCTTCAGAATGCACCGACTCGCCTCACCTGGACGAACCCTTGCTCTTGCGGCAGGCCCAAAGTGGTTGTTAATTTTATCTCTGCGACTAACATTTGCAGCCTCCCGGTTAGATGCCCTCGTCGGTTTCAACATTGCTTGATATGACTTGAGTCGGCCGCCGACACTCCGTTCTCCGTGGCCAGGCTGCAGCGTAACACTTACTGCTGCACATAATTTTATTACTATCACTATTGTTCTAATCCCCTGCGAGGGCAGCGCCCAAAAACGTGGCCCGGCCGATGGAGGCCGATCCCCGCCTCCGCGACTCTGTCCACCCTGCCTCTGCCATCTTTTCCGCCCCCAGCGCTAACCCACAGGTCCCGGGCAGTTACAATAATGACGGCGGATCCAAGTCTCCCCACGCGTCGTACGCGTCAGACTCCTCACCCACGGACAGCGGCGGAGGCGGCCTCACGAACAACCATCCCGCAGGCGCAGCTGCAGCTGGTGATGTCATATCCACCGATCCGTTATTAGACCTGAAGCGGCCGCGAGCCTGCGAAGCCTGTCGACAACTCAAAGTCCGCTGTGACCCTGATAATGACCATCCACATGGCTGGTGCAAGAGGTGCATCAAAGCGAACCGTCGTTGCGTCGTCACCGCGCCCACGCGCAAAAGGCAGAAGAAGGCAGATAGTCGAGTCGCGGAGCTGGAGAAGAAAATAGACGCATTAACAGCGAGTCTACAAGCATCCAGGGCGCGCAGCCAGCCAGCAGCCAGTTCCCAGCCGCCGGAGGAAGAGTTCCCCACTAGTCGCTGGCTTGGACAGGTTACAAATCGCGCTTCATCCGAATGGCGGCGTCAGAATGGAGCAAGCTCAGGTTCTCCCACGAGCCTGGCTGGACATAAGCGCGGTATTGGGGGGAACCTGAAGGCCAATCTGAGGGGCTCTGGGTTTTTCCCTCCCCTTGTTTCTCGATCACACAGTCCTGGCGGGGAACTCTCATCCGCTGGTAAAGACGCGTCGAGCACAAACAATGGAGATGATGTTTCTGGGAGCTGGCCTCCCCTCTTCGCTTCGCTCGAGGCTGCGACAAAGGGCCTCCGATGCGATAATGAATATACAGATGTTATTGACCGGGGCGTTGTTGATACAGAAACGGCTACACTGGCATTCAATCGATACGTCCACAATATGGCGCCTCAATTTCCTGCCGTCGTCTTCCCGCCTGGTACCATGATGTCCGAGATCCGTCGATTAAAGCCAGTGCTCTTTTTAGCGATAATGTCGATATCGATCGGTGCATTCCGGCCACAACTTCAACACTCATTGGCAAACGAACTCCACCGAGTCCTTGCAGATCGAACAGTCATCCGTGGAGAGAAGTCACTTGAGCTTGTTCAAGCTATACTGTTGACCGTTTTGTGGTATGCGCCTCCAGACCACTTTGAGGAACTCAAGTTCTACCAGCTCATCCATATGGCTGCCGTGATGGGGATGGATATTGGAATGAACCGCAGGGCAAACCCGAAGTCTGCCAAGTCACTGGGAATGTGGAGGGAGCTCATGGGGAAAAAGGCATTCCCTTTGGACAACGATGCGCCGGAAACTAGGAGAGCCTGGGTGGGATGCTACTTTATGGCCGTCAAGTATGTTCCATTTTCGCCCTTCGTACAGTGCTGATGCACTTTTGTCTTCATTATTTCCAGTAACTTGCTCGTCTCAGCTACCATAATCTTAGATACTAGCTAACCTATGTCTTCTATAGCGCCTCAATGTCACTAAGACGACCTCTCCTCGTCCGCTGGCTACCCTATCTGGACGAATGTCTGGACATCTTGCAGAATTCGCCTAATTCCCTCCCTTCTGATAAAGCGCTCGCGCATTGGTTGGAGCTGGTACACATTGGGGAGGAGATCAGTTTTCAATTCTCTATGGATGACCCTGCCTCTAACGCTAATATAACGAATCCTAAGATTCAATACGCCCTTAAAGGGTTTGAAAAGAGGCTAGAGGAATGGCGCAAGGAGGTTCCACAAGAACATCTCTCCCGTAAGTCAATTCCTTGCGGCGTTCATAAATTAAAACATACACGGACTCTGGATTTGCTGACTTTTTCGTTCTATAACAGCCATCATGCAGCATTTCCACCATGTGCTCAATGTTTACATGCATGAGATTGGCATGCACATTGACCACAACATTGACGATTTCAAACCTCCCTTTGTAACTGATTTAGGGGAAGATACTGCAGCAAACCTTGGGACAGCGGCGCACGTAGAAGCGCTAACTGTATGTCTCACATCGATCCACGATGCTTTTAATACCTTACTTTCCATGGATCCGAAAGAAATACAGTGCGTGCCAACGATCAACTTGGTCCGAACATCATATGCATCTGTAGCTCTTATCAAGCTGTGGGCAGCGGCAAGAGCTCCATCCAGCCGTCTCACCCATGTGTTCAACGCCGACGATTTCAAAGTCGAGGATTATCTCAACAAGGTAATCCATCACCTCAAGTTCACGGGTGAATCTCCTGGAGGTCGCACGGCAGGGAAGTTTTCGCTTGTTCTTGGTGTGCTCAAGACATGGTTTTTGAGGCAAAGAGATGGGAAATCCGTTAATCCGAGCAATATGATATCAACATCTGATCTTTTGGCAGCTGCCAATGCTCGGGGACGCGCAGCTACGTCTAATGCCGCTGATTCCGGCCGCTTACAAAACCAGGCAAGTTGCTTCCGCCATTCAGTGTTCCTAACCCGAGGATCCATGACACACCTTACAGAACCCTTTTGGGGCCAGTTATATAAAATTCACGGCTGACTAACTGATCTGTCTCTAGACCCCCGAACGTGCTGGTACCAACCAAACATCTCTCGAGCTTCTTAGCGAAGCAGCCATGGGTCGACCCGCGAGTGGTTCGGACATGCAGCAGCATTCGCATAACCGAGACCCGCATTTACACCCGCAAGGTACCAACCAGCCGGGTGACTCGCAGATGGACACGGATATTCGGATGAGTTCTGCGTCCGCTAGCCTCCCTGCAAGCGCGCCAGTTATGAATACCTCTGGCATCACAAGCACTCTTCCTCCTAACGAATCTTGGCCCAACTACAATTCTGGATCAAGACCCCTATTCCCGGTACCCCCTCAATCCCTACCTCAATACCAGGATACAACCCAAGCCCCTATGTTTAGCGCCGGGCCTATTCTTGATGGTCAGCAAGCCCAACTTGACCCGCAGGACTTCATCGATTTCCCGAGCCTCCAGCTGTCAATTGGCGCAGATGAACTTGTGGCGTTTGGAAACCTGTTAGAGGACAACTTTTTCCCATTCCCGATGGATGGAAGTATGCCACCGTGGCAGTAAAATTGGAAACGGTCTTGTCAGACGATCTGCGTTCTTCCCCCTTTGGCCCATACTCTGTTTGTATACGCCTGCAGCAAAGTTGTGATACCTATTTATCGCCCGTTGATCCCGAAATCAAACACAGTTTTTGCTCCCCTTGTTGGCGTCTGTTCATATATATCACTCATGTATACGCGCATCTGTGCAAAAAGAATTTGTACAAGTTATTTACGATCATATAATGACACATAAATCTCCACACTTCAATCAACTCCACAATTTTTCTCGATCTGTGTGTTTGGGGTTATCATGGCGTTGTGCACGACGCATGCATAGTTTGCTTTGCTTGCCTTGCTATTATTCACTTCTTATGGCATGATGGGCGGCTTGTATGAATTAGATCCTCAAGTTTAACCCATTCAATTTGTCTCGCCTTCTCCCCTGCGGCCCCCCCGACCATACCCTATGTAGGCCGAGGTAGCCAATTCCCCCGCAATTTGAAGCTTTTAAAGTTCAAGCCACAGCCCTGAGTTTCATCGTGCCATGACGTCCACTCTTCGACTTCATGTATCCACTCCTCGAAAGTGTCCACAATAATGAGAACCAGCTTCCAATCAGCAAAGCCAAACATGTTAGAAAACCTTCTCGCATGATCTCCAAGCCCCTTTGTTTTCCTCCTCCTTTTGGCCTCTATGCCCCTCCTGACGTGCATCTAGCCCTTCTATGGTTCTAGAATCTCTTGGTATAACTACCAGAGCAACATAACCGACTGCCTAGGTAGGGCATTGGACTTTGTCCCAGTGATACTCTCTCTACTCTACCCCTCTACCATACAGTATCATGCGCGGCGGCGTAATGACTCGCTGACTCTATACCGATTGGGACGGGGATTGATCAGCAAGTCACATTCGCACTGAGTAATAGAGGGCTTCGATTCTAGAAGTTAATAATACGGACACTGGCATATGTATTAGGGACACAGGATCTAACCTGACATGAGAACTAGTCTGGCCATAGCCTTACAAAGTACTATATATGTAGTTTTGTTTTTGAAAGCATAGCTTGTTTATGTGGTGGTATTTATATCATCTCCCTGTCGGAAGAGGAATAGAAGCAAGCGAAAATAACAAAAGGAGAGATAAGGGAGAAACATAATGGGGGCTAAGGATCACCCAGAGTTGCTTGCAAGCCACGCTTCATGCAGCTTCTTCTGCTTTTCCCAGTCCCTCCTCAACTTATTACTACGGTTCTTCGCGATATCATTGCCCTCTGCGTCCTTTGTTGGCAAGCCATCTTCATCCCATGCAGAAAATTCCCTAGATCTGAACATCTCCAAAGGACTAAGCTTGCCTTTCTCTAATTTCTCGAGTACTTTTTGCCGCTGTTCTTCCTTTAGCCTCTGTTTCTCTAAACGCTGTTTTGCCTGCTGTTGACGCGCCTCGATGAGGTCCCGAGTAACCAGGTGAACTAGAGCAGGTCTATTTTCTTGGTCTTCTAGATAGATGTCCAGGTCAAAGAGATCTATGTCGCGAACATGATCACAGAGCGCCAATAGTTCATGCGAGACGCTAGCAGAGTCCTTTAGGTCAATTGACAAGACACTGTTTTTTGAAGCCGGCGAGGACATCGACATAGGGGCATGCAATGTCTGACACAGATTGCACGTCGTGTATGCTGGCACCAAGGATGTCATTGAGCGTTTCCTGGGTGATAGGTGTCTTAGATTTGGCGAGTTGGCGCAATGCATCTCGTGCCGTGGAAAGCATATTCAAATATAGCTTTGCATATTCAGGAACATCAATGCCCTCCCAGCCAATTTTGGGACTATCTGGTGAAGCTACACCATTCAGCCCAAAGATATTTACCAGTGATGTAATCCACTTTGCAATGGACTCAACAGTGGAGCAGTTCAAATCTGAACCTTCAGCACTATTGAAGCTGGACACCAGCTCGGAAATAGCGGCCATCGCAGTAGGGGTATCGAAAGAATTGCAAAGGGCATTGAAAACTTTCTCCTGAGCCAGCTTCAAACTCTCAGATAGCGAGCGATTGACCTCTGATTCGCCAGATTTAGGTGATTGATTCTCTGAGCCTAGAAAATTCCTAGCTTTCAGGAAGAAATTGTTGAGCTTCTCTTCCCAGCCATTTGAGGCCCTGACCATATCCTCCGTAATCTCTATTCCCTCACGCCAGTCACTAAGAAGGAAAACTATTCGCAGGCTCCGTGGGCTCCAAGTACCTCTATCAAGGGCTTCTCTAATTGTTGTGAAGTTCTTAAGAGACTTCGACATCTTTGCACCTTGAATCGGGAGATGGCCCATATGCAGAAAATAGTTCACCCACTGCTCTCCATGTTCCCCATGCCAGTAAGCTTCACTTTGTGCAAGCTCATTATCATGATGGGGAAAGCAAAGGTCAATACCCCCAGAATGAATGTCCATTTGACTGCCTAACTCAGCAGATGCCATAGCGGAACATTCGATATGCCAGCCTGGTCTTCCTTTGCCCCAAGGGCTAGGCCAGCTAGGTTCTCCTAGCTGGGAGGCTTTCCAGAGCGCAAAGTCGTGCTTTGAGTGTTTTGCTATTGTATTCTTAGACAAGGCCCCTTCCCCTTCTCTTTGAAAATTCCCGTCATTCCGGCTCCATGGCTCTAATCTTGCATAGTGATTTCCAGCTTGTTCAAAGGTGTTTATATCAAAATAGACAGAGCCGCCAGGGGTGGTATAGCCGAATTTCTTCTCGACAATCTTCTCCACAAACTTCACGATCTCGGTTCCATGCTCTGTGACTCTCGTCAACTTATCCGGATCAAGGACATTAAATTTCGCATGTCTTCCATAAATCGATCTTCGTAATTTTTCGTTACTCTCGTGAATATAGAGTGACCTTTCCAGACACTGAAGCCCTTTTGATATACATGTTAACCTTCGCTTCGTCAGCTCCGGGCTTTTTATTTCCTTCTAGCGTGCCACCGTTAATCACGAACGCATATGTATTCTCAGCTTCCTCCTGGAAGTAATCACGCATAATCCGCCTGGTTATGTCTGTTGTAACATAGTTACGCGCGTGCCCCAGATGCGCGTCATCGTAAACTGTGGGTCCGCAAGCATACCAAGTGACTCTGCGACCCTCTGGATCTTTGGGGATAAAGGCATTTTTCGATCGCGTCAAGGAGTTTTATATTTTGAGAGGCGGTAATTTGGTGTCGGGGTGCGATGGCGGTTGTGCCCAAGGGGGCTGCTCGTAGGTCGTGGCCATTATCCCTCTACTCGCACACTCCACACGCTTTTTCTTGTCGAATGAGTCAAGAGGGGTAGTAAGTTGAAACGGAAGGGAAGTAAGATCTGGACAACCGGCGTAGCGGTTAAGCGGGGAATTTGTAGATCCTAGCAGGGGTTCCAGTTAGGGAATAGTTACAGCTTATTCGTTCCTTCAGACTTGCATGAACGGCGAGCTTGCATGTCAACTGAGTGCTTTGATAGTTGCTGATCACCTGCATTTATGTAGGGATCCCCAATATGAGATTTGTCCACGGGCCGTATAAGCAGATCACATGAGTTCAGCAGGTTCAGTTCATCATGTAGGGTTTACGCAAGCTGTACGGGAGGTGTCTAGGCTAATATTTTCGGTCTCTGTAGCTGAGGGGTATCTAGATATCGGGGAGAGAAGCACTAGAAGTACCCCGCAATGAATACATCTCTCTAGTACGAATAGCGCCAAATCTGATGCAAGACCGACAACCAAACTATTCCTTATTATTCCTTATTTACCTACCTAGGTAGGTAACTTGAACCTGGTAGTTGCCCGCTAACAATATGCCAGTGGCGTTAAGCTTCTACTACCCATCTGCCCCGCCAGCTTCCATTTACAGGCCCTGAACTCGGGATTCGGTTAAATATAATATCAGGACTAGCACTTTGGAGCTAGATTAGAAATCCGGTGGATTTAGAAGCAAGAAACCAGCGGGGTTCGAGTTGAGGGTTTATAACTGTGGGGGTTTTCGTCATAATATCACCGGTTTCGTGCTGCCCTGAGAACCGTGAGAAGCAGTCTACTCTACGAATACCGCATTCCCAACTAGCAATACGAGCCGACATATTGTGCTTGCCTTCCAACATGTCTCAATCTAAATATTCATCTGTGCAGTCCAAGGGGATCTATCATGGCCTTCCCGTCTTTCCCGAGAACCTCAAGGGGCTTTCTGCCATCGTTACTGGCGCCAATGGTATCTCCGGTGACCATATGATGCGTGTTCTCGATGAGTCTCCCGAACGATGGTCGAATGTCTACGCTCTGTCAAGGCGACCGCCGATGGTGGACAGGAAGTGGCAGACGAACCTCAAGCATGTACCTTTAGACTTCTTAAACAGCTCTCCGGAGGAAATAGCTAAGGCCCTGAAAGAGCACGGTGTTAAAGCGTATGTGGAATTATTTCCTCTCCTGGAGTACGATTGATTATTAGCTAGTATCTGATAGCTGAGGGAATTTATAGCGATTACATCTTCTTCTTTTCCTATGTGCAGGCTGCCCCGAAAGATGGCGCAACTCTATGGTCCGATGCTGAGGAGATGACCAAGGTTAATGGTGAGTATAAACCCATTCATCATCCCTTTTAACATCAAGGTATGCTGATCACCATAATTCCTTATCTAGTGGCTCTGCTATCCAACTTCTTGCAAGCCCTGAAACTGGCATCCATCACGCCAAAACGTTTCATGCTCCAAACCGGCGCAAAGAATTACGGCGTACACCAGGGCCCTACAATAAACCCGCAAACCGAATCAGATCCCCGCGTTACCCACCTGGACGCCAACTTCTACTACCCGCAAGAAGATCTGCTCGAGGAGTACTGCAAGCAGACAGGAGCAGAATGGAACGTCGCTCGACCCTCATATATTCTGGGTGCAGTCAAAGACGCCGCGATGAACGTGGTGTATCCTATAGGTGTCTTTGCCGCCGTGCATGCGCACTTAAAAGAAAAGCTCGTGTTCCCTGGTAACATAGATGCCTTCCACATGGTGCTAGACTTATCCAGTGCCATGATGAATTCTTACCTTGAGGAATGGGCGGTTCTCGACCCTAAGGCGGGGAATCAGGCATTCAATGCCAGTGATTCCAGCCAATTCACGTTTGGCAAATTTTGGCCCGTGCTGGCGGAATGGTATGGAGTGGGTTATACCTTGCCGGAAGCGGATACAGAATATACCACTGTTGAAATGCCGTATAAGAAGCCTCCGAGAGGGTTAGTTACTTCTTCCCATTTCCCCTCCTGCGTACCATGAAATCCCCATGGGATACGATGTCTCCTTATGCGCTCTGAGATATTAACTTCATCTGTTTATTTATTGCAGATTCGGACCTCCGGGGAAGGTCAGTTTTAGCTATACTTTAGTCCAGTGGGCAGCAGATCCACGAGTCCATGCGGCATGGAAGGAGATCTCCAAGCAGCACGGCCTTGAGAGTGACCCATTCAGTAACCCAGCGGATCGAGGCCGTATTTTTGCGTTCGCTGACGCTGCGATATTGGCATCATATCCATTACAGTTCAAGTTAGTTCTACTATATTTTCCTTTATACACCTACCCCTGGGTTATATCCCTCATCCTCCTTTTCCTGGCTCGTTTCTTTTGACTTTTGTTCAAGGACTCTTTGGCTAACTGATATCTTCCCAAACAGCATGGATAAAAGCCGCAAGTTGGGCTGGCATGGAATGGTTGATTCAATCGAGTCGATACGCAGTGTTCTAGAGGACTTTGTTGGATTGAAGATGCTTCCCCCTCTCCCAAAGTAAATTGGCTTTTGCCCCTTTTTTTCTAGGTCAGGAATCTATCACACATTTTTTCACTGGGAGGGTTATCTAGGGTTATATTGTGTTCGCTGGCAAATTGATTCAATCCCAGCCTAGGAGAATGGATATCCTATTGCTCTAGTTAATGAAAGAAGAGCAACCACGCTCCATCAATGAAATGAGTGTCTGGTGTCATTGTATCAAATGCAGCATCTACTATTGCTTGAGATATCTTGGTGGATTAATAAACCCTAGACCATTGGGGCAAGCAAATGCTTGTATTGCAAAGAGAAAGGCCATATGACTTCCAGCTTCCCGAAGAAGCTGCAGAGAGCGTAAGTGGCAGTGATCAAGGCTCTAGAGCCAAAGTCAGTGGGGGATGAACAGCTAGAGGGGAGTGTTACTAGACAGGAGGTTAGTCAGTCATTCTTCGTTGTCGGGCGCCTGGGGCAGAAGTATTCAATTTCCCCTGAGCATCTAAGCAGCTGAAGGACGGATCTGCTATGTAAGAATAGTACAGGAAATATCGTCGCCAATACAGCTCAGTGAGCCTTTCTAATCGAATCCGTAACTCAGTTTCCAAGGGTGAGCCAAAGACTGTGGTAGGGAAAATGCATTTCTTAAGGCACAAGGAGAGGCCTTCCCTCTGCAAAGTTACTTCTAATATCACTATCACTATATAAGATAATTGAATAACACCATGCATATAAAAACAAGCATAAAAATACATCATAAAACAAAGAGAATACTCAAAGAGTAACACGTAGGCCAAATGCAAAATAAAAAATAATGGAAGTTGATAGCCAATAAACTTATCAGCGATGAGACAGAAAGCCAAGCCCATTATACTCCGAATGTTAGGGGTAGTAAAGGGTAGGGGAGCAAAAATATGAACAGGAGAGTCAAACGTCGAGGTTGAAAATAGATAGAAGAGCAGAAGGGAACTAAAAGAGTGGGTATATAAGCAATGCGTTTTGGAGAAACGAAATCCAGCCATCCAAGCGTTCGGTGGTCATATATTAAAGAATGAATCTCGCCCTCATCTCATCATGAAAGTAGAACGCTGGGCCTCCGGTAACCATGTATGGTCACAGGCCGCTGGGAACTGGATGCAGTTTTGCTGCTGTATGTAGGCATCTCGCTCCGTGCATAACAATATCTAAACGAGAAATTAGCATCCCTTTTCCTGATGTTTGGTGTTAAAAAGCAGCATTTTTGGTATGACGCGATTCTTACCTCCTTGTAGGATAATCTGTGTACGACCTTTCCGGCTTCACGACGACTCTTGGCTCAGAATAAAGGAGAGATTTCAGAGGGGTGAAGACATTAGGAATTCGTGGAAGGTCAACCCTAACAGAGTAACGTTCGGTCGCGAGAGAATCTCTGCGACTCCGGCCGTAGCTAATCGTATTATCGGAACGGCGAACCATGCGGAGTTCCCCCCTGGAACTGCGAGAAGAGGAGCTCCTGTAAGGCATGGTGGAAGATAATTGAAGCTCTTTAGGTGACTCTGGTACATGTACATTGGAGCTGCGGCGCCGGCGGGTGCTGGAGCAATCTGGGCATCGGCTCCATTTATTGTCCTTTGAATGAATCAAGCTCTGGGATGCTTGGGCGGTAATTGAATGACCTTTGGTACAAATCTTTTGCCCTTCGTCCTGGAATATAACTGATTTTCTGACATCAGGGAGAGTGGTTGTTTCATCCCTTGTATCAAGATGCTGAAGGCTTATTCTCCTAGAGCGCGGAACCGATGCCCGGGGTTTCGAAGAGTACTCATGGCCCAGGGAAATGTCCCTTGGTTGAATTGTGATTATGTTTGCCATGGTAGATGACGAGCTGAGGAGGGTGATTGAGGCGGGGTGATGTATGAGGTATCAGTAAATTCAAATATGCTGAATTGGTCTGAGAGGAGGTATCTTGGTTCATTAACAGATCTGACGGTAAACTCAACCGGTGCAAGAAGCCCTTTTATGATCAACCCTCATCGTGGAAAAAAGCTATGATAGCTATTTTCAGCATCAGTGTAAATATAGAACACCTTGGTCTCCCTGCCATCTTCAATCCAAAAATAAGAGTACCAGCTAAGACAATCGCTTCTGTGCGAGGAGAAAAACTGGCTGGTTTCAAACAAGCAAAATTGTCATCACGGGAGAGGATAGAAATCACCAAGGGAGAATCGGCAGCGGCTCGCGAGACAGACAGCCTGCGGCGCAGCTCTTTTCATCTCGAGCAAGGTGATTTCCAATCTCTCGAGGCACGCTTGGTAAGCTTGCAAACAATGGCAATGAATGCAGCACACGATAAGCTTCATTAAACCAAGTGATAGTAAAGAAGCTTGAGCAATCACGTAGACGAAACACGATGAAACAACAGGCCCTGAAACGATCAGGAAGCGCGTATCATGGTCGGCGGTTAAACCAGCCATAAATAGCAGCCACAGAGGCGTGATAGCAACGACTGTTTGAGACCGTCAGTTCTCAAAACACTGACTGGACCATAAACCCTGCAATTGCCCATTAGTTAAATTCCATCGAGGAGATCTGTACTATGTATCTTGGATACACAGTACATACATCTTGAGATGGAAACCAGCTTGCATATGACTGGGTGCCACTGGTTTTATCAATTTTAGGTGCTGTAGTGTTTCTATCCGGTTATCACCATTGTTTCATTGCTGAACAGGCCCACAGCTAATGGATACCGGCACAACCATGATGTAACCAGACACACTCTTGAAATAGAAATGGATTTGTTGAAGCGCTGAAGTTTGTGTGGACATGGCCCTTAAACCTTGGAGGAGGCGGCGTGATCATGTGACTGGTGAAGGCGGTGAGGGTTCTGCCACTATTAGCCTGTTCTTCGGTGTTCGCCCATTCCAACTTGCAACCTACATCCATCCAGGTTTCTCATAACCTAGTGCAGGGAGTAATAATACAGAACCCTGTGCTTGCTGTGATGATTCTCTAAGTCATCTTTTCCATGAGACATCACGGGATGAAGATGCTTCATTCTGTACGATGAGAGAGCTTCTCGCTGGCTGAGACCTCACATATCAATTTCCCCAAGTGGTTTGACTGTCAAACCCACCAGTCCAAAGCGATAAATAATATAATACCATTATTATCCAGTCCACCCAATGTCTCTTAACAGAGCCATCTCGCTTGGCTCGGAGGAATTCCACCCATCGTCATTCAGACACACAGGAATCCCGAGTCAAGCGGACAGGCGCCACTCCACTGCATCAGCAGCGAGTCAGAAAAGCTCCGTGATGGGACAGCTAAATTTTAATCCCGCCGCGGGGCCATCTTGGGATCAGAGTCCAAACGATTATGATGTAGAAGAGTCGGAGGTTGGGGGCGAGGAATCGCTATCTGAAGAGCATAGCGAGAGCTACGCGGCATCTAGCATCGCATGGAGCACCCAATCAGATGGACTAGGTGCGTTTAATGTCCCTCAGTGGAAAAGACTTGCCCAGGTTTTCGTGGCGGTCATCTACTGCTTCCTATCAGCCGGAATTGTTTTTGGCTTTGCTGCCCTTAAACCTCTTCTTATCCGTGAGGGAGCGTATAGGGAAAGGTGCAAGAAGGACGAGATCGGAGAGACAGCTTGCTATGAACAAGATCTTCGACTCAATTTCATGTTCACTCTAGCCGTCGTTGCGACGAATGTCTGTGCTTTACCCGTCGGCACCATTCTTGATATGTGTGGCCCCCGTATCACCAGCATCATTGGTAGTTTCCTTCTTGCGCTGGGCTCAACAGTATTCGCGCTCTCTCCGCATCTTCCGTTTGACGGCTATATACCCGGCTATTTCCTCATCGCCATTGGTGGCCCGTTCGTATTCATATCATCATTCCAGCTTTCCAATGCGTTCCCCAAGCATTCCGGACTCATTCTCTCCATGATTACTGGGGCCTTTGACGCGTCTAGCGCTTTATTCCTGCTATTTCGCATCGTCTACGGCAGCTGGCTCACTATCCAAAATTTATTCATTCTCTACCTCATCGTTCCCGCCCTTATCCTCGTATCTCAAATATTCCTCATGCCAACCACATCGTATAAAAGCTTAGGGGAGCCTGGTCGCGACGCACAAGAAGACTCCGCACCAACCAATGCCAACCGAAATATCAACGAATCCTGGACAAACCAAGATAACAAAGATCCCTTCAAAACCAGCGGTGTCTGGGGCGCGATGCACATGGCCTCCGCACTCCAACAAATACGCTCGCCATGGTTCATTCTCATGACGGCCTTTACAATCTTCCAAATGCTGCGAATAAACTACTTCATCGCCACAATCTACCAACAATACTCGCATCTACTATCCTCAGACACACTCGCATCGCAATTGAACCACGCATTCGACATCCTGCTACCCCTAGGCGGTGTGATCGCAATGCCCTTTGTCGGGCTAATTCTCGACAACACCAGCACGCCCGCCGTGCTCTTCTCTCTAGTCTTAGTCGCCACAATCATCGGCATCCTCAACACGATCCCCGCCAACCTACCCATCGCATACATCCACATCACCTTCTTCTCTCTATACCGCCCCTTTTTCTACACCGTAATATCCGACTACGCCGCCAAAGTCTTCGGCTTCCAGACCTTCGGCAAAGTGTACGGACTAATCATCTGTCTGGCGGGGGCGGGCAACTTTCTCGAAACGCCGCTGGATATTCTCACATTCAAACTCTTTGCGCAGAATCCGATTCCCGTGAATATTTTGTTGACGATTGTGGCGTTTGTGGCGGGGTCGTTGCTTGTGTTGTTCGTGTGGTGGAGGGCGAGGGAGCGGATGAGTATGATCGATGTGGTTGTTGAGACGGGGAGAGGTGTGGGGAGGAGAGCGAGTATAGGGAGTGGTGGCAGTAGGAGGAAGGCCATGAGGACGAGGAGAAGGAGGAGGTTCTCGTGGCACGCTGGCGAGCCATGTGAGACTGATAGGTTACTTCCTCATCGACGACTAGATGCGTCTGATGAGGGTATAATGTATGATACCATCCGATGAGGTCAAGAATGTTTAGTGTAATATAACTCTGTTATGATGCTTCCCCATGTGTGTTCAGCAAGCCTTGAGCTATACCATGCAGTAGCACCCCTGGAAGCCTTTTGCATATAGTTACCCACATTCCGAAAAAAAATAAAAAATTTGCATTGTTAACTTAAAAATATAGACACGCTCCGGTATCTCCTACATCAAAAACTCAATTGATATGCTGACGGGGAAAAGAAAACCCACATAAAACCACTTTCATTGCACTTACCTCATTCAACTTCAAGCAACTGATACTTGCCGCCCTCTCCATTTGGACCCATGTAATTGTCCAAAGCATCTTCAACAACAGCCATGAATCCCAAAACTTTCTCTTCTTCCCATCTCCTCCCCACAACCTGCACGGCAATAGGAAGTCCACTCATCGCTTCTGCGTCATAATGCTTCCACGCTCCGCGTGATACAGCATTATCGACGCCTAATTCCTTCAATACCTGTTTATACGCATTCTTCTTCTGCCTCTTGGTTGTCTTTGCAGATGGGAGGTTTAGCACGTCCTTCACTGCATCGACATGGCCCGTGGGTACGATCCCGCACGAATAATCCAGCAAATTCCACAAGAATGTGTAACCGCAAGACGTCACGGCATCACGCATAGCACCATGGGGGAGGGCGGGTGTTGCATTCGCTGGGCACAAGATGAAATCGTAGCTTTGTTCCTTGGCGCTCCACCAGGTGTGCCAGGTTTGACGGTAGATTTCCCGACGGGCGACTAGCTTCCATTGCTCTGCGGCAGACTTGGGACCAAAGTCTCGGAGAAGGAAAGCATAGGTGGTATCACGTTTAATGTATCGGACGTACAAGTAGTATAGGTATTTCAGTGGGCGTGGCAAATTGGCATAGGTAGTGAGCTCGATCGCTCCGGGATCAGATGGCTCGCCGGTGCGAAAGTGTGAGTTAAAGGTGGCGCATCCATCAGAATTGAGAAGTTGAGACGCTAGGTCAAGACCCACCAGGGGGTTTGCGGTTGGTGGCGGGGTGATATCGACGAGTGTATGGCCGGCTGAAGTGAGCGCAGCTCGGGTTGTGTCCACTGCACGAGCAATAGCAGGAGTGGGAGGAACAACTCCTATTGAGATCGAAAACTAGTATGAGTTCTTGACTTGAAAGTTATAGGGAATGATGTAGTAGATAATAGGGAGCAGTGAATCGATTTTTTGAAGTGTGAGTAATGAAAATGCCTACCGTCGGATTTCATAACGCCAATTCTCAACTTCCTCGATTTCACTTCGTTCTCCAAATCGTGTCTCCAAGTAATCGGATGGACTGTATTATCATATTTCCAGGGTTGCATGCCAATAATCGCCCGCGTGAAGTAGGTCAGGTCGTTTAGTGTTCGTGCCATTGGACTAAAAACACTAGGAACGCCTTCCTGGCCAGCCATGCTAGTAGCTATTCCAGCTTTGGGCCATCGTCCGGTGCTGCAGCGAAGAGAGTATATTCCGCTCCACGCTGCTGGAACGCGAACTGATCCCGCAACATCAGATCCAATGCCTATACGCCCTCCCATAGCTAGAAGAGCACTCTCGCCCCCAGTTGATCCTCCAGGGGAGTATGCTGGGGAGTGAGGGTTGAGAGCTGGACCCCATATTGGATTATCCGACTCAAATGAGAGCAGAGTAATCGGCAAATTTGTCTTTACATATGGAATAGCACCTGTGATTAAATTAGCAAGAAAGAAAGAGCTGGACTTTGCCCCTTGAAGATTTGGTGGAATATATAGGGGCAATGATAAATCGCTTATTCCGTACCAGCATCTTTTAACAACTTCACTACACCTCCATCCTCCTGGGCTGGGTTATTCGCCAGTCGAGAGTAGCCCAAACTGCTGTCAAATCCCTTCACCAGAAGCGAGTCCTTCAGTGAGACAGGAATCCCAGCTAATGGACCGTTGGTATTGATTTCTGATTGGGCCCAACTCTCAGCCTCTAGAATGAGCACTTCTGTCAAGCAGTTTGTTTTCTCGTGTGCCTTTACGGCCACCTTGCCGTAGGTATGGAGGATCTCAAGCGGAGTTAAAGTTCCGTTGTGTACATCCTCGACAAGCTGTTCAATGGGCTTGTTGATTATAGACTTGTCAAACGCGGAGAGCGCAGAATGGTATACTGGTGGGAGGCTCGCAATCCGTTGGGCTCTTTGCTGCTTCTTCGATGCCCTGTTCAAACCAGTCAGCTTGATCTAGGGAACATGATTTTTTTCTTTTTTCTTTTGGAAATGAGAAGTTTACCGTATGCTACGCTGCTGAAAATAGTCGATCAGAGGAAGCATCTTGACTGTGGAACACAGACAGATGCATCAACGAACATAGAAGAGTGGTGAGCCAAGCGTCAACTACGAACAGTGGATTGAGATGAGATACCGCTTTTATGAAGGTCGGGGAAATTGCAGCGCCCTGAGAGAGGCAGATGCTGGTTGAAGCGGAGGTGCAGCTGGAGCTCCAACGCCGTGCGGGGAAATCGCTGGCGTATCTCGGTTACTCCCGGGGTTATGCGCTGATAACACGGGCCCACTTTGTCGAGATAAGCATGTAGACAACCACAACCAATCATGCGACATTCTCAGCCACACATCACAAGAGCGGTCAGAATACTCCTATCTGCTGAAAAATAAATATCACGATCAGACAGACAGAATGAGATTAGAACAGGTTCCTATTAATCAGTATCACAAAGAGTGACTTCAGTGGCTGAGGTCATAGACTCTATAGCCTTCCGAGGGCCAGCACCCATTGAGAACCCTTGAGTTTGAGTTGAACGGACAACAGAGGTTGTAGACCAGTGGGCCACAACTCTTCAGTGCCGGTAAGGGAAAAGCAGAAGTAGATCGCTCCATATTAAAGTCTCCGGCGGCTTACCGAGTAAAGTGAAGCCGCGGCTGTGATAAAGTCACGTGTTATGCACGCGGAGTTCTCGAAGCTACCGCGCCACGTGCGGTTAAATAAGCTTAGTCATCACGCTTCCAAAGCCTGCGCGACTCTCAAATTCTCCAAAAGGACATTCAAGCTCCTAGCTAGCACTCGGTTCAGAATTCGGAGAGTCGCCACATCCTACACGTCGTTCAAAGGAACCGTTTCTCATAATTCGAAGAGACCCCATTTACACATTCTCACAATGGCGAACTATCTCGCTTCCATCTTCGGAACAGAGCAAGACAAGGTGAGCGCATTCCACCCCCAAGCGCGCGAAGCATTGCCCGAGGAACTGCTAACACACGAGGGCGTCAAAAGGTCAACTGCTCCTTTTATTATAAGATCGGTGCTTGTCGCCATGGCGATCGCTGCTCGCGAAAGCACGTCAAACCATCATATTCGCAGACAATATTACTCCCGAACCTCTACCAGAATCCCGCATACGACCAGAAGAACAAGATGAACCCCAGTCAGCTACAGAACCACTTTGACGCGTTTTACGAGGATTTCTGGTGTGAGATGTGCAAGTATGGCGAGTTGGAGGAGGTCGTTGTATGCGACAATAATAATGATCGTAGGTTTGGCCGCAATCCGTTACCTGTTTTAAAACCCAAAATGCAAAGGGCAAGTAATTAACCTATATATCCACTTTTGCGCAGACCTTATCGGAAACGTATACGCCCGATTCAAGTACGAAGATTCTGCCCAAGCAGCCTGTGACGCATTGAATTCTCGCTGGTATGCAGCGCGCCCTATATACTGCGAACTCTCTCCTGTTACAGACTTCCGGGAAGCTTGTTGTCGACTCAACAGTGGCGAAGGATGCGTCCGCGGCGGGTTTTGCAATTTCATACATAGAAAAGAACCAAGCCCAGAGTTAGAACGAGAACTTGAGCTGTCGACGAAAAAATGGCTGAAGATGAGGGGTCGCGATGACAGGAGCGTCACACGCAGTCCCAGCCCGGAACCTACGAGAAAAAGGACTTGATGCGTTTATGATAGGACTATAGGACATGCTGTCTTATATTACGAGGTTCATATGGAGTATTGGGGAAACGAATGGCACATCCGACTGCCACGTGCAGCCGTTCCGACCAACTTCAGAGCCAAATGATCTTCTCCCTGTTGACGCCGTTCATTTTCGACAGTCAATTCCAGCTTCTGGAGTTTTGATTTCCTTCGATGTTTCTTTTCTTTTCTTTTTCCTTTTTTGTTTTTATATTACCGGGATAGGCGCAATTTTAGTCAGGTCGGAGGAAGCAATTCTCAGCCTAGATATGGTTTGTACTATACGTTAAAGCTCTATTGCGATACTTTCAAGCAATTATATTAGTTGAAAAGAACGTTGCGATATAAGTTGTATTGGCAACACTCCTATACAAAACGACGTGTTTGGGCATAAGAGTAGAAAATCTTTGCCATAGAAGGGAGTGGTGCCACATGGATTGCTGGGGGTGGGAGAAATAATGGCAGGTTTGAAGTATATGCATAGTATGGTGGGTGGTATTCGACAAGCGCCGCGGCGAAGGTACCTGGATTATACTTTGTATATCATAACAAAAGCCAAGGAAAGAAATACTTCCAAGGATCGCGTCCACGTCTGCCAGCAGCTTGGCTCTTCCCTTAAACTACCGTTATGCAAGCAATAGAACTAAGTGGTATGCGTAGGTCCTGTGACTGAGCGTTGTGCAGAGGACATGATGAGTTCTGCAAGCAGCGTGACATTTGCATCTGACGTTGTAAGGTACCGTAAAGATACACAACCAGACGACTCGTAGGGCATAGGGTTGGAGAGTTTGGAGTGAGTTGTTCAAGACCAAGAACCCTAGTAAATATGCAAGGCTGCAGGCTGCTGACTTGACTGCCCGTCTGAAATGAGGCTGTGGGGAGGTTGAGCTGATGCCCGAAGTTGACCCACAGCTGCGGCGGGTATCATGGTATCGTAGCCCAGGGGCCAAACAAACGCAGTTCCTGTATCGGCCGGTCAATACCGTAATCCTGTTGCTGCGCTTTGATATCATCGCTGCTGCACTTAATATTAGGTATATTTAGTTAGCGACCCCGCGACGGCCACCTATGCACTCGTCGCTCACAACAAACACAGCGTTATTTATCCGCGACACCAGCAGGTCACTGGACATACATACATAGTCAGCCCTGTGCTATGTATGTCATCGATGCTTGTCCAACTCTAACCTTCGATCCGACATGGACGTTCACTCGTTATATCTATCCCCCACCGAAATCCCCATCCTATTCCTAGGCACCGACTCCTTCAGTCAGACGTGCCGCTAAAGAATTCACCTAGGCAACTGAACAGGTTCCCGCCTCTTGATATCCGGAACATACTCCTTGTTTATATATCGTCGATCTCGCATATCGTCTGGATGAGCTTACTCATAGACTACTACCACCCACACCAGAGGGAGAATATGTCGTCGCAACACGATGGCGGCGGTAACTACTGGGGCTTCCTCGTGCGAGCGGACAAGAGCGCGACACCCCTCTTCGAACAGCTCTGTTTGGGAATTGCTAAATTAATTGTGAGTCCATCATCTTCCTCTTGTTTACATGGCAGCAGCAGCTTATAAAAACGGCATATAGTCCAAAATCAAACCATCAGTCACAGATGATCTTACACCAGACAAACTTGCTGCTTTCTACCGTGCCGTTGGCGGGAATTATGACACCCTCTTCCTCTCTACTCCTCATGCCTCGCTCTCCTTTATATACCAATCATTGGGATGTTTCCATACGTTGCAGCCAACCTCGAACGCATTCGAGGCCCCATCAATACCTGCTCTATTACCCCATGGTTTTGTACGGTGGCAGACAATCCAACTCCTTCTCTCCCCGGACGAACATGTCGGGTTCTTACAGGAAGCCGTTGGAAAGTTTGACATAATAAATCCTTCTGGTGGTGCCATATTTCCAAAGGTTATACCCAGAGAAGCGTTTCCTTCCGAGCCCGACCTTGAGATGGTGAAATGGCATGACTCCGTCTGCAAGCGGTTGGAAAACGAATACGCCACAAGGAGACTACGTGCATCGTCGAATCGTTCCAGCTCGCGCGACCATCCTCTTCCCGATCGCCGTGCCAGCGCAGCATCTATGGACGATGGTGCAGGAGAGGATCATACGGACTACTTCGCACAGCGGCGTTCCAGCAAAACTAACCCTCCAGCTGAGGCGCCAGGCGATGCATTACACGAAGCATATTCACCCTATTCTCGGCCCAGACATATGTCACATTCTACCTCCTACCCAGCACCGAAACGCCGACATGCAGATAAGGTAAACGGACAAGCTCATAGTTATCCTCCACAGCATGGCTCTGTGTCTCCACGTCGAAAGCCGTCCGCCCGTTCTACAACCCCGAGCGGTTTACGCCGCGTCCATGAATTATCAGAATCATCAGGGTCTGATGCTTCTGAAGATGAAGCCCCCCAGCCGGTGCATCGGACACCCATTGAAGAAGAAGACGACGACGACGATGACGACATGTACCCCGAAGAACGCGAGAGGCTGGTTCCCTCCCGCCACCACGTCCGACGACACTCTCACGATCCTGCATTTTCCCCCAGACGTCGATGGGATGACGGGGACTCCCCGCCTCGACAACGCCGTGCGCACGAGGAACCATACTCTCCAGAATCAAGACACGCGAGAGACCCCCGCTACACCCAAGTACCCCAATTCCACGTATCGACTAGACCCCGAACCCCACACCGCTACCAAGAGAACGAGTACCCCATCCACCGATCCCCATCATCGCGCAAACCAAAGCCATCCACCGTCAAATTCCGCGAGTACATATTCGACGATGCGGAAAATATAAGCTCTGCCCCACCCTCTCCCGGCGGCGGCCATTCGCGTCATCGTCGTTCTGTGCATTTAAGCGGAGGAGGCAGCAGTAGCCCGCGTCACTGGGTTCCTCGCCTCGAGCCGGAGCTCAGCTCTGCTTCGCATGCGAAACGGAAAGGGAGCGCTGGCGGTGGGAGCCGGAGCAGTAGTAGCACCGAGCGTGCGCGGACCATGAGTGTGGGCGGAAAGCCTATGCGTTGGGATAATAGCGTTTACCCTATGAAGGGGCGACGGTATATTACGCCCCCATCATCACTTAGTGGGGGGGTACCGATCGATATGGAGATGGGTGATGATATTAGAGGAGCTGGGCGCGGGCGCTGGGATATATGAATCTTCAACGGACCATATACATTCTATCATTTCTCCTCTCTGATCTTTGCGTTGCGATTTTTTTTTACATTTTCGACACTCATGGATTTTATACATATATATACCTCCCCTCCTGTTTGCTTTTGCTTTTGCTTTTTGCTCTTCGCTCCCTCGCGTGATGATGTATTAACGACCTTTTACGATTGCCCTTTTTTCTTTTCTTTTTCTTTTTTTGTATGGGAATACGGTACGAGCTTAGCACGTTACGGGCGTTCTATCAGGCATTTATTATCTGGTTTTTTTTTTTCGAGGATGGATGGATGGGCTCTTTTTTGTTGTCTCATACAATACGCAACACCCCAGGGTAACTATACTATACTATATATATCATTGTTTGCGGATTGATAGAGTTCTTTGTTTTTTGGGTTGTCCTTTTTTTATATTTATCTTTGAAAGCATGTTGATGTGCGAAATTTTATATATTACACATAAACATGCTGTGCAATCCTAAAAAAGGGGTCATCTATCTATCTATTTGTCCTATTTTTTTATGGCTAAATTGGTAGAAATCAGGCAAAGGGGAAACTCAAGGGACAAAGGGGGGTGAAGGGAAATGAGGATGACAACCAACGCCCCTTGACCATATCTAACAAACAAACAAACCAATCCAAAAGAAAAGGACAATAAAAAAACACCATGCTAATCCAGAATCCGGAACGGGGTATATAAAGAAAACCCCAAAGCAATAAACCAATATTTTTTTAAGAAAGGAAAAAACGCCTGAAATATGCAACCCCTTCACCAAAACACCCCATCCCTCCAAAACTCACGATCACCCACCACAACCCAATCCACAACAACCCTCCTCCTCCTCCAATCCTCTTAGCCGCACTACTACTACTACCTGACGACGACGCCCCCCTACTCCCCTCCCTAACATCCCCCGCCCTAACACAGGATAAATGCGTCTTCACCTCACCAGCACGGGCCCGACGCTTGGGATCCGTAGGATAACTTAGGAGCATGATGGGTTTTAGACGAGTTATTGCCGCATCGTAGATTGCTGTGTCGGAGGGGGAGTGTGCGGGGCTGGTGAAGTGGTATTGGGCTATTGTGGTGTTTTTACGTGTGGCGGCGGTGGTGGAGGTGGAGTTGTGGTTGAAGGGGCCTATAATGTCTATGTAGAAGTAGAATATGTTAGTTTGTCTGTTGGAACTTCCTTTGGTTTTAGGGTGGGAGGAGGAGGGTTTTTAGAATCC
>PDNA01000284.1:0-28996 GCA_002573605.1 Polytolypa hystricis UAMH7299 | reverse complement strand
CGGGGAAGAACTTTTATGGACCGGTAAATTAAAATAAATAAAAAACCTGGGGCTATGCCTCGCGCCCCCCGCCCCCGCCCCCGCCCCCGCCCCCGCTCCCAAAATCCAAGTTTTTTTTACTAACTAACATCCGCGAATTTTTCTCCCTTTTTTCTAGGGCGGACCTTACGAAAACTTCGCCGGCCGCGACGCGTCGCGCGGTCTCGCGTGCCAAAGCTTCGATGCGGAAATGCTCACCAAGGACCTCAAGGGTCCGCTAGATGATCTCAAGGGTCTAGATGATGAACAATTGGAGAATCTGCAAGGTTGGGAAGAGCGGTTTTTGGAAAAGTATCTTGTTGTGGGGAAGTTGGTGGCGGAGGGGGATAAGGAGGCTGAGGAGGCGGGTGCTTGATCGGGGGTAGTGGGGGAAGGGGGAGGGATTAGGGGATTCGAGTACGTTTGGTATTGTGCGAGGTTAAGGGGGGACGGGGAAATTCCTGGGGTGATGTTACGATATGAGATAAAATGGATATGTTTTTTGTGCTTTCCTTTTTTTGATTGACGAAGATATATAATGATCGATTTTCCTAGCTTTCAAGCGGGGATGGGGGGGGAACGATGACTTTATCCATCGATCATGCCTTGATGTGTCTTTAGCTCCTTTTCATGGCAAGAACGGGTCAGTCAACTGGCTAATTGGATATGTCTTTATGGTGTAATTAGAGGTAAGTGTTACTATTTGAGTAAATAGCGAGCCTGCTAGTAGATTTCACATTGATCCATGGATTGTACTAGCGAGTAATGAATTCCGAAAGGATAATAAATAACATAGGAAAGAAAGCGAGGAAACCAAAACATCCTACCCAGCCCTATATAAATGACATATCTGCTTTTACCCCTGAAAAGTAATAAGGTAGAAATAGAAAACCTAGAAGATAGTAGGTGCACGGAAAGTGGTAGAAAAGGCAAGAGACCTGGCAACCACCCATGAGTTGTTCTAGGAAACATATTTAGAGGGGAAACCAGGTTCACAAAGCTACATTCAAGCACTTCAAAACAAAATGTGGCTTGCTGTGAGAACAGTTTCTGGGGGGTTGATTTAGAGTAGTGCCTACTATGTATGGACAGTATGGTTTGTATTTGTGGGGAAATGCTAGGTGATCTGACTAAGAACTTTCTTGTTGCCTCCAGCGTGAAAAGGGACAGACTGCCGTGGAGAACAAACTGGGAACTAAATTTGGTTTGCAGAAGAGAGATGCCTCTGACCCTGAGAAGTGCAACCCCGAAGGGTGTTCTTATTATATTGAGCGACTCGACAGCCACCCTACGTCCGCCATTTTCAGCCAATCCACTTAAGCTTGTGTTTGGGTTATTTAGCTTAACTTTTTCAATGAATCGGCAACGAGGGTGTCAACCACAACAAGCTTTTTTGGCACCATTAAAATACATTGCAGGAGGTACTAATGTACAGTACATTACCTTTCTACTTCCTACATGTATCTTTGCTTCCACACAACCAAACCAGCGCAATCAAACCAGCCTGGGTTAGGGACGCCAGGGTCAGGTGGGTCAGGGAGATCAGGGTCAGATTCCAGTATAAGAATAAACCGTGGGTGAACATACATAACTTCAAGTGGTAGGAGAATGGTAAGGCGATACCTAGGTTGGTATGGGTGATGTATTCTAAAGGGTAAGAATCACTAACCATACAGAAATTACCTTCGGCCCGAAGTTTCGAACACGGAAGTTATCTCTAGCCCCACCGAAGGGTCCCTCGGAAGAGATGTACACGTTCTAGTATTCAACCATCGTTGCTTATTATGAGGTAAGTATATAAATGAAAATCCGACCCTACCTCCCTTGTCGATTGGGCATTATGATGTCTGTGCAATCATGGTGTCTCATATTTTAGTTATTGGAGCAACTGGTGAGTATTACTTTTCGTGCAAGTCAAGTTCCTTTATAGGATCAATACTCACATTGTGATCATTTTCTAGGCCAGACAGGGCTGGACTTCTGCCATGCGGCCCTAAATCAAGGCCATACGTTGACTTTGTATGTGCGAAATCCGAGCAAGTTGCCAGCGGATATCACCGGCAATTCAAATGTTACTGTGATCAAAGGCACCCTTGAAGATGTTGCCGGTTTACAACAAGCTGCAACCTGCGGCGCTACAATTTTTGTTTCCTTTGCAGGGCCGGTCTCGAGTTCGAAAGGCACGGTATGAAATTCCAATGCTGCTCTCTTGACGATTTTTAAATATTTTTTCTCATGTGGAAAGGTTAAAATCTAAAGTGTGTATATACAGCCCGTCACCGATGCTATGAAGGCAATATTTCCACTTCTAGTCGCCAACAAATTCACACGGGCGATGGTACTTGGCACATGCTCTTATCCAGCGCCACAGGATAAAGGTGCTCTCAAGTGGAAAGCTTCGGTTGTCCTTATCAAAATGATTGGTGGTTCAGCGTATCAAGAGTTTAACGGGTTGGGCACCTTCGTGACATCTCAGGATGCAGCACAACTAAAATGGACCCTTTTCCGAGTTCCTTTCCTCGGAAACGGCCCTGAGGCACCGGTAACGGCGACATTCACAGGGATGGGTGATGATGGGATGTTTTTGTCTAGGAAAAGTATAGCGGCCTGGGTGTTAGCTGAGATGGGTGAGGATTCTAGTTGGGTTGGCAAGGCACCTGTTTTGTCAAATTGAAGTGCAGAGGAAATCTTGTCCTAGGTGATATTGGACATTACAATAACAGGTGCCTTGTAATATCTTCATTCTGCTGCCAATTACTTGGTATTAGTGAGTGAAGTTGGATAGTAAAGCAACTAAACAATATCTTTAATCTGCTTGTCAAAGAAGTAAAATTTACAAGGGCATTAAACAATTTATAATATGATGACAGTACATCCCTATTTGTGCTTTGCGGCAACAGTCCATTCAAGCATGTGTGAGAAAGATTGTAGCATGATTTTTAGACACATTCTCATTCCAACATGCTCACAAGGGCTTTTGAGTTTCAAATCCTCAAAGCTTCGGGTACCCAAGGAAGTACCTTAAAAAAGATTTTCAGCATGACCAAAGAGAAGTACAAAACGCAGCAACATAGCAGAACATGAAACGAAGTACTTCCTATCGAATCCACCCAGCATGCTCGTGAACACAAATTATCAATAAAATGATACCCACCACTCCAAACTAACTTTACAACTCAGCATGTCCCTTGGCCTTAGAAGCTTTTGCCTTCGCCGCCTCTGCAGCCTTCTGGCCCTCGGATCTACCACCCAAAGCTCCAATCTTCAACTGATCATACACCCACTGCACACCATTTTGTAGACGATCAAAGATCGTAGCCTCCTGCTGGAGAATGCCGTAGCGGAAGTAGTTCGCATGATGAGTCGCTTCGGCACGGAGTTGCTCGAGCTCCTTTTCTCGGTCGCTCTTGATGCCAAAGGATTCGAGGTATTTCTTAAGATCGGCTTGGGACCATGTATCGAACGTCTTGTCCTTTGCAGCGCCAGTTGCTTGGGTTAGGTACGACGTCACAGAAGCGTAATTGGTTCCACCGGATTTTGAGGCTTTGGCGTAGGCGGACTGGGCCTGCTTCACGAGTTCATCTCGAGTATAGTCGACGTCTTTGAGAGCTTTTTTATGCTGAAAAGACAGATATTTACTAAACAATGTGATTAGCATGTGGTAAAAAAGAAACTCCTCGCTTATGGGGAAGGGGAGAGCAAAAGGGGGTGGGAGAGATACCCTAGATTCTCCTTCGTCCAGGTATCAAACGTCCAAGCAGAAAACCCTGTGGTGGCCTTGTACTTATTAAGTCGCACCTGAGCAAGAAGCTCATCCCGAGTGGAGGATTGTGGAACAGGAATGCCGCGCGCGTCTAGGAACGCCTTAAGGCGCGAATCAGACCACTTTTGAATAGCAGCGTTGAAAAGGTCCTCTCTCCTAAGCTCCGCGTCCTCTGTTGCCCGTGCGAACTCATTGCCCGCTTTGCTGGTAGCCGCACCATAAGCACTCGTTATGGAAGATGCTGGTTTCTCCAGTAACAAAGCACGGTGCCTGCGTGCCAACGCAACCATCTCATTGCGGTTGGATCCTTGAGGTACCTTAATGCCATGCTCATCGAAGAACTTCTTGAAGTCTGACTCAGACCAAGCATTGAAAAGGGCTTCACTTAGACTCTCCTGGGCCGTCGCGATAGATGACGAAGTCGAGGCAGAGGCACGCTGCGCTTGAAGACTGGCGAGACGTGCATTTCGGCGCACATGTGCGACCAGTTTATCGCGAGTAGTTGGTTGCGGTACAGCGAATCCATGGCTGTCGAGCCATTCCTTGAGATCCGATTCCGACCAATGCGCGTAAAGCCAATTTCCAGGATATAAAGTGGTTTGCCCCAGCTTCTGGGCAATAGCTTCGTAGTTTTCTCTTACGGCAGATAGCAAGGTGTCACGTTTCTTTGGCTGCGGATTGGGAATCCCGTGCCTGTCTAGGAACGCCTTCAGTTGGGAGTCACTCCAGCTACAAACACATTAGAAACTACTCAGTGACATGCAAGAAAGAAGGAAAGCAAGGAAAGACGCGTTGCGCACCTGTCAAAAATCCAGTCCTTCGTAGAATGCAACTTATCCGTTGCATACTCAGCTGACTGTGTGACGGGGACTTTGACGGCACTTTCCCAATTTGGCTTCACCAAATCCTCGAGATCCTTGCGATCCGCAGGACTGGGATATGGAATATCTTTGCCACAAGTCAGCGACGACAGCCGGGGGAAAGCATTTATACGTTCATTTGGGACAACGCACCATGATCAGAAAGCCAGCGCTCCAGCTCGTTTTCATGCCACTTGTTGTACACTAGAGGATATGCTAGTTAGTCAATCTGCCTAAGGCGTAGAAATCCATAGGGTAAAGGTGGAAACGCAATCAGTGTTAACGAAGGGAAGCATAGACCTACCAGCCTTACTAAACCAGCTCTTCGACGCTACAACCTCAGTTGTGGCCAGAAAGAGCACGAAGCCCGTAATCAATGAGAACCTCATCGTTCGTGCCCTCTTTTCCGTGGAAAACAGTTAATTCGATATCCTCAGAAGAGCAGTAATTCTAGCGATGTTAGGATAGGTTTCTGCAGATGAAAGTTGTAAATCAGCAGAAGTGGGGTAGAAAAAGGTATGCAAGAGTTTATATCAGTTGAGCAATTGGCCTCATTCTAGTCAGTGTTACCGGGGATAAGGAAGCAGCAAACACTGCCTGGGTCAATCATGGAGGTGGGCAAGCAAGAAACAGAGCCATGTTGCTTGATCACCTATGACAGCAGAGTGACGTAGGGCATCCGAAGGCCCAGCACCCTCTGAGTTTCCTGCATTTCTTCTTCTTTAAACCTGCACTATGACACATCAGACAGTGTTAATTGTTTGCAGCTTTGGATTGAATATATGTTGACTGTCCATTCTTTTGTCCAGTTTCATGAATTGAGCTGGTTTTATCCAAAACGACCAGTCGAGAGTGTTCGGAAGTTGCTTTTGATCAAAAAGCGCGAAGGTACCTACTAGATCGCCCTTGGCCAATCAGAGCTAGCCATTTTCCCTATCATCACGTGCTAGCTTTATCAGCCATCGCCTTATCTAATCTAGTCACATGAACCCTGTGGCCCAATCAATGACGTGCATCCTCCCAGCTGCAGCACTGACTGTCCATCAACCTCAAAGAGTAACCTCCGGATAGACAGACATCAACAACAGCCACGCTTCATGGAGTTTTTATTTACGCGTTATCTATAGATTTACTGCCATCTACTTCCACACCTACTTACGCCGCGCATGATGAGCGTGTTAACCCCCCACTGCAAGGATCTCGCATCCCCAGAACCATTTAACTTCAGTCTATCAATGTAAGCATCGCAAGCTCTTCTCTGGCCGGGGGATCTTTGGGGTCTCTGTGGCCCTGTAGCACAGTTCACTGACACAGTCATGTCTGATGGCAGAGCGATTCTCATTGGCATTTTATTCTCATATCTCCCGCAACACTATCGGATAATATCGCGGCGCTCGTCCTTCGGCATATCGCCCTACTTTGTGCTTCTAGGCACTACCTCCGCAACTTTTGGCTTTTTGAATATCCTAGTGCTCCCGCGAAGTGCGCAGGATATCGAATGTTGTAAAGATATCAGTGGCTTCGCTTGTTTTGCTGGCCTGTTGGGTATATTCCAGGTTGGGATTCAGACCACATGCTTCTACATAGTGTAAGTACAGCTTTATCCCAGAGAAAAATAGCTGATATTAGCACGGGGGCCTACCTACCATGAGCATTTCGATCTTAGATCCAGTCACTGACACTGACACGCAATAATAGACTCCTCCTTTTCGTCGCCTACTTCCCGCGCGCAACCCCCATCCCCACCTCCAACGACAAAACCAAACACCCAACCTTCCGCGTCGCCCTCGGCGTCCTAGCAATATGCATACTCCACGGCCTAACCACCTCCATAATGGCTCTCACCGTCGTCTACGCCTACCCTTCGCACCGCCAGCTCTGCGCCAACATCTTCGGCATCCTCGCCGCCATCCTCTCTTCCATCCAATACTTCCCCCAGATCTACACAACCTTCCAACTGCGTCGCGTCGGCAGTCTGAGTATCCCGATGATGTGCATTCAAACGCCGGGGAGTATAGTGTGGGCGGCTAGTCTCGCAGCTCGTCTTGGAGCAGAAGGTTGGAGCACGTGGGGGGTTTACATTGTGACGGCCATGTTGCAAGGGACGTTGTTGGCGATGGCGATTTATTTCGAGTATATTAACCCTACGAAAAGCGTTGATGATCTAAACTCTGATCGGGTGGCTGGAGAGGAGGGCTGTTCTTCTCCGTCTTCTTCTTCTGAAGAAGAAGAAGCAGAAGACCAGCAGTTTGACCCCACGGAGGAGACACCCTTGCTTCAAGACTCGGCGTCGTCAGCCAGGCAAGGAGTTAATGGCACCACATAGCTCTAGCCAGAACTCGCAGTCACGCAGCTAGGTTCATAGTTAGCTCTGGCAGAAGCTCGTCTTTGTCCAATTCTGCAATTTGAGCTGATCTCCGATCTTCAAGTTGAACGCTTTTGCAACTGTTTTGCAAGACCCTGTGAAGCATTCCCTTGTTTCAAGTGCGGGAGATGCCGTCAGATACGCCGTTAATTCCTATTCCCATGCCTTTTGGTTCATATCCAAAACACTAGACATGTTATTGTATATAACTGGCAATTTGATACCCCAGATTCCCTTTTGCTCCCCATATTACACCATTCCGCCTCGACGTATGAAATTCCTTTTGGAGAGTAGTCCACGTAGGCGTGTAATTATTCACTCATGCATGCTTTAAAAAATGCGCTGAGACTACTTCCCCCCTTTCACAAGAAAATACCAATCTATCCTATGCCATGCATCCATCTCCTGAATAAAGAAAAAAAGAAAACACAATCTCGCCCAGCGCTTAACAATAACACCATAAAATGTGACCCAATCATCAAACTAAACGGCTCGCAACAAAGCCCAAAAACTCCCAAAGGAAAAAAGAAAAAGGCTCGCTTACTTCCCCTTAACCCTCCCCTTCTCATCCACCCTCACCTCCCTCCCCAAAATATCCACCTTCCCCTCCTTATCCACCTGCGCACACGCGCGATCATACCTCACCTCGACCTCCGCATTGTGTTTCTTAACACTTTCCTCCGTCTCTTCCTGCTTCTTGCGTTCCTCGGGGGGTAATTCCTCCTTCGCAGGGCGACGCGGGTGTTTTTCATCTTTGCCGCTGTGCTGGTATGCGTCGCTGAGAGTTGGGCGGGCGCGGTTCGAAGGGATGCGTCCCTCGAATTCTTGAGAAAACGTTTCGGGTTCGGCGGTTTCGGGGTCACGGTGGTGTTGGTGGTGGTAGTGGGGATCTTTATCTGTATAGAGGTAGTTTCGTTGGTGAGTATTTATTTGGGAAAAAGAAAAAGGGATGTTTTGTGTATCAAAGGTTATATGTGGTGTTTTCAAATACCTTTCTCATCTCCCCTTCTCCACACACTCTGAGAGAACGCAGCATGCCTTGCATCCGCCCTGCTCATTGCCACAGGAGTAGTAGTCCCGCCATGATGACCAGTCACCCTCCAGCAGCTATTAACCCCTCTGTAGAGCAATTTCCGTCGAGCCAGCCCTGCCACGCTGGGTAGACGGTACAGAACCATCTTTCCTTGCCCTTGTTTGTTCCTTTCGTTGCGTATGTGTGTAGTAAGGCGCAGGTATCAACGGGGTTTTCTGTCTCTACGAGTGAGAAGAGAGATAAATAGATTTGCCCCCAATCGAATATGCTAGTGTTTCGTTGTTTTTGCTTTCTGGTATTTCCTCTTCCGTTCTTCTTCTTCGAGTCTTAATTGTCTCGCCTCCTGGACAGGTAGGCAGGTAGGTATGTAATCGATCAAAACGGGTGCCACTTCAAGCAAAAATATTAGATAATGAAGGAGGATTCCAGGAAGATATCTCAAATATAGGTTAGGGTATAGGTAAGAGCAAGTGAGAGGAGGAGCATATCAAGGTACATATGTACATACATACATCCAACTAGCAAGAGAAAAAGAAAATCAGGGCAGGAGCAGCTTTGAAGGACCCACAGACAACAACAGGGATGTTTCCTACATTCTTTGCCAATCTACATCGTTTTTACTACTGCCCGAGCCCCACAGTATGTACCTTGAAGAATGCATTTTGTGTCTTGGAGCGGGGGAGGCGTGCGGAGGCGATAGATACACCTTGGAACGTGAGGGGAGGGGGAAGAGAAGGAGATAGGAGCTAAACTCAAAAACTCAAACAGTGTTAGGTAGTATCTACCTAGATACCCTTTATTTATACTATTTTTCCCTTCACCCTGGCAAAATCGTAACAAAAGCTAAGAAGCTGCTCCATGTCCTGCTAAATCGGAGCTTGCAAACCTCTGCATTCCAACCTCCCACCTACCTGCACGCCGCACCCTCTCTCCGCCTATTATTAAATGTGGCCACCCCCGCCCTCAAACTTTCTAGATAGAGGAAAAATAGTGTTTATGATACTCAAAAGAAGAAGGTTACTCCCTGGTTATGAACAAAACTCAACAGCCTCTGTTTGCTGGGGAGCTGTCGTCGTCCTTGCCCTTTCCCCAGCTTTTGTTATGGTAGTTGCAGGACTAATGACGTCATCGGATAGCAAATCGAGCACGTGAAAGTTTGCTTGGGGGAAATCGCCCCGTCATCATCGTCATCATCATCATGGTTAAAGTTAAGATGGGGGCCTTTTGAAAAATAATAGTAGTTGTATTTCATTGGAAGCGGAAGACTAAAGAAAACTGATTCAGTCGGCAATGACCTGCCCCCCCTTAAGCGCGGGATGTATTCCTTGAGAGTAGAAAGGGGGGATATAGAATAAATGATGAAACTGCTCTCATCAAATGTGACACTCGAAAAACTAGGTTAACTAGGAAGGTTGCGAGCTTATATGATGATATCAGAGCTGTCCCAAATCAACCTCCCTGTAAACGGTTAAGGAAAGAGGGACGGGCTCAGTTTACAACCAAGGTTTAAAAACCAATCAATTGATAGAAGTTCAAAATATTTTCTTCCTTTTCATAGCAAAAAGCTAAGTAGTAAATAAAGCAATACATGATGGAAAAATATTTAAGAGATTAGGTTGCAAACTCCAAAACGCTCGGTTAAAGGTATAGTATCAAGCTTATGTTCTCACCGACCACCTCCCTGCATTGGCAAATCGCTCTCAAAAATGAGGCATAGTCAAGAGATCAACAAGATAAGATATGTATATATAGACATAGAACAAGAGGGAAAAGATAAAACTGCCCAAGCACAGAGATATCCAACAACAACAGAGAATGACGCGGGAACCACTGACCCCGCCTTTTCTGAGTCCTTAGAGGACGTCGCGCTTCGGTGAAGGAAGCGCAAAAACATGTCAAATAGAAGAAATAAATCTTATGCTTCCCCTAAATGGCGGTAATATATGATTAAGGAAATGAGCGAAGGGGTATCGGACCCGGTCCGACAAAGGTGAAAATCCAGGATGAGGTAAATATGAGAAATGGCCTTTGGGGTATAGAGCCTAGAACGGAGAAAGCATGAACCACATGAGGGAGGTGAAAATGAAGAAAAAAAGAGAAAGAAAGAATTATAAGCATGAAGATAACGCTGATCTCAGATGATTGCCCTGAACGCCAGCCGCATCGACCCGAAAACGCCTTGAAGCCCGAAGAACTGCAGTAAACTCATTCTGCAAGCCATTGACAGCAGCAGCTTGATTCGTCCGGAATACCCCGCTTCGACCCAATGCTCCCGTCATCTGGGTCAACTTCATCGATCTTTATCGGTTCTGAAATAGGAGGCGATAGGCTCCCATTGTCTAATATCTGCAGCTGGATACAGTATGCATCCGGGATATCCGCCCTTACTATCCTCTTTTCGATTAACTTTGTAACGCGAGGATACGGTTTATCGATAGAGCCACGCACGTGTCGAAGCTTAGATGTCGGGTCATTGTCATTGTCATCGTCATCGTCATCGTCATCGTTATCATTATCGTCGCCGTCCAAGTCGAATAGTCGCATCACCGGCGCATGCTCCGCTAGCGCAGTGGGATCAGCATAAGGTGTTGTTGTAAAGGAAGAAAGCGAAGCCTCCTTTCCGGAGTCACTGATCCGGTTCACATATATGAATAACTCAAGATACGTGCTATTCCACCAACAAAAATACGGGCGCTCGCCCACAGTCGACAGCCGTGCTTCCCAGGCGTGGCCTCGCCGAAGAAGATCTGCCCCATTAACGGACCGTCTAGTCATCATGTCACGAAACTCTTCTTCGGGGGCGATAACTAATTTATCAAATTCCGTCAATAAAAATTGTGCAGGTCCTAAGGAGGTGTTTTTTTTGTCCAGCATCAGATCCCGAGAGAAATTGGCTGCGCGGAAAACCGGAGCCTGAGCACCATAGCGAAACTGCCCACTGACGTGGCCTGAGTGCATTTGAAAGAGGTATCGTCCATCTTTGTTTTTTGAGATTGAGTAATCAAGGGTGCCGAGCCTAAGGCAGCGCCACATATCATTAAACCGGTCATCCTCGACGCAGCTTCTCTTTCTATCTGGCCTTTTCAAGACCGCCTCAGGGATGTTGAATGTACCGGTTTCCATAGGAAGAACGGTCTTGGGCGTGCTTGTCAGGCGGGTTGCATCTAATAGGGTAGTAGAGGTTACGGTCACAAATACTGATTCCGTAGGACTAGAAAGTTCATCAGCCAACAAGTGATATAGACTTGGCAAAAGGGGTACCTACCGCAGGTTGCTCAGAGAGGAGCTGGCACTTGCTCCACCGGCCTTCTCTCCTTTCACATTCCCAAGAATTCCGCCTATGACGCCGCCAATCACGGTTCCAATCAGGAGAACAGCCCCGATAAGGACACATGTCCAGATAGACATTCCACAGCAGACTTTCCTTTTGCCTTTCTGCTTGAGCTTTTCCGTCAAATTTCCCCCCGAGTCACTGGTTTGTGGCTCTGGTGTAGCGGCCACCACCCGGCTAGTGTCTAGTAAAGTGCGTGACGAGATGCCCGATTCGGGCGATACTGGTGATGCATCCACAGCCTCTTGTGGCGTGTCTGCAGCGATAATTTGTAGCTCAGCGCCTTCTTTCGGGGGAATACCATCGGGAAACCTTGAATATGGAGGCAACCGTTCTGTGTGTCCATCCGGGCCAACAATATCTCCAAGCTCATCGGGACCCTGTCGAGGCGGTAGACGGAATAAAGGGTCGTGACCAGGGAAACCAACGGGTATTGATACGGGGGGCTGATTTTCCAAACTTTCTTCTTCAGGGACGGTATTCTGAGGGTACATTGAATACGGGTGTTGAGGTGGTGCCACCGTGATGGGGTTTCGGTCGGGTGGGCGGATGGTAGAGGACGAGGAGATGGAAGATGAGCGGCCTACTCCAATACCCTGGGGGTACATGGAATACGGATGACTGGGCCCTGTTTGTCCAGTGTATGGACTTAAAGCACGAGGGATAGAGAATCTCGAAGAAGTGCTAACGCTTCGATTAGCAATGGATGCGGCATCGTAGTTGGCGGAGGAAGCGACGGAAGGGGCACGGGGGGTGGACGTTGAGTTAGAGGAAGCATCGTCTGGGGCGGGTTCCGCAGGGGGTTCGGATGGATGTGACATATCCTCCTGCAGTAGGTCTGGAGGGTCAAGGAACGGGCTTATATGAGGATATAGACCATCCTCCGCAGCACGAAGGTTGCTTGCCGACGAGCGAGCTGAGAGCGACGGGCGATCTATACTCGGACGGTCTAGAGGTTCCAGGGCAAAATGATCACTGAAAACATCAGCAATGGGGCTAACGTCGCCTGCGGAAGAGCCGTCCGATAATGGTGTTTCTAAGTGCGGATGGTGGAGACGCGGAACGGAATTATTCTCGTCGTTGGCTTCGTGGGATTGGTATGGAGATCGAGGACGCCCAGACATGGCGGGTGCACTGCCACTGGGGGGAGCGCTTCCCTTTTCACACCAAAGCGCTGCAGCTAGCAACGGTAGACGACGACCAAAGCGAAGGGGAAATCCAGAAGTGAGAGACTGAACGAAGGACGAAAAGAGGGGCGTCGTGATATGAGTGTCCGATGGCAGAGCAGTAGCGATGGGATGGTTGATGAGGGAAGAGGATGAGTTGAGTTGACAGCCATCGCGCAGTTGGTGTGTGGATATTGTGCTGTGGGGCTTGGATGTATGGATGATGTATGTATGGAAACCGTAAATCTAAGAACTACTCGGTACAGCCAGTATAGAATACGGTATTATCTGGTACGGTCTTACACCATGCCCAGCCTCGGAACGATGTCGGAGAGGAAAGATGCATGCATGATTGCATTCTTTCTTTGCTTTCTCAGGGGGGCAAGTACGTATCAACTCCAGAGTAATCAACAGCCGCTTGGAAGACTGGTGAGTTCCTGAGATGCAGGTTCCCTTCTGGAGGATTCAAAAACTCTGTACTCCGTATTGATGGACAAGAACTAATTAACTCGGCGATAAACCATGTCACTGTCTCTCCAGGGACAGGAACAGAACACCCTGTCGCCATTGGCCAAGAACTTGTCATGTGACTTGCCAGCCGTTATCGCTGTTTGGGATCATCAACCTCCTTCATGCGGCAGCACAACAGCATGCAGCCTACATTGGTTACCTCCAGGCTCAGCTGGACTCAACCAGGAAACATGACCCAGCATGCATTGCAAGTCCTTTCTAGAGCCTTACCTTTTTTTCATGTGTTTTGTTGGCTGTGATATACCCTGCTCCACCCTACTCTCCGTGCTTTTGGTGAGTGCTGGCTATTTTGGATAGCGTCCCAGCCGTCTCTCCAGTCTGTGAATTGCTCATTGCCTTGCTTCCATGGCAAAAGGCTGCAAAATGCCATATGCTAGTATGGTACATTTATTATGGCTTTATTGTAACTCCAAAGCATATAAGTGAGTGCTCGAGGCGTGCAGTACATGCGTCAACATCTACCCACCTGTGAGCTGTACCAGGTCGTATACGCACTTGTAATTATCCTTTGCTTTATTACTGAAGATTCAGCCCTACCTTCTGCTGCAAAGCACCTCTTCTCGGGCACTAAAGAAGGGGTTAATCCGCGTCAGCGATTTTCTAATCAGCTTCAGTTCTACTCGCACATGAATTAACAAGCCCAATCCCACTGATAGGAGCTTTTGTACTGGAACTATGACATGATCATGGGTATGATTATCTGTTCTTATTTCTCCTCGGTCTCTACTGATAGGCCATGGACTTGTCTTTATACATTTTCCCTATTTGGATTGCGAAATGGGAGGGTCGGAGAAGGAACGAAGAGCGTACAGACTGAGGACTCACTTCAGCAACTCCGAAGAACCCATGGAGCAGTTGAGCTCTCTCTCATGCATTTGCTCTACTTGAAGCTCTGTCTGTTCAGGTGGCCCCTCGTCTCAGACCTCATAGAAGCATGATACCCCTGAAGTAGCTACGGCCTGCAGCTGAAAATTGTCGTAAGAGCAAACTACCGCATTTGAAATATGACTCTGATGTATATGCTCTCAGTTCACGGGAGGAAATCTTGAGTATTAGAGTAGTGTGATCAAGAGATAAAAACTCCTTGAGCAGCTTGAAAACGCCACGCCATTTTCATTTATTACTGGTGCCTTTGTTTTTTCCCTTTGCTTTTTTGATTTTGAACAATCAAATTTTTTGGCATATACACCCATGGTAACAGAGTATGCAATCGAACGTCGAGTAAGTCGACGTGCACCACAGCCCGCAGATAGTCCTTTATGTTGAGAGAACCTGCATACTATCATAAAGTAGGCAGCGAGTGTGTCTCAATATATAATGACTCGCCCTCTCGACGAGAACTCGAAGTTGAGTAATTATCTGTCACAAATCCTCTGCCAAGTGTTGTGAATAGTAATGAGTGTTGACTCTATCCAAAATTCATCGCATGCTCTTTGCTTCGACATGGTATTGTATTTACTGTACTGTGTGCAGCCATTACGCACCGTATCGACATACAGTGAATTACCATACGGAGGACTCCCACACAATAAGCCTTAACACAGGGTTTTCTTGCTTGCAAGCTGACAGTGATTGAAGCGATTACCACCGTAATAAATACTCACAAGTAGCAAACTCGTTCAATGGCGTGTGCAGCAGGACACAACTCGCAGCAATAATTACCGTGATGGGACATAACAAGCAAGAAGCCTGCCGAAAGATATGTTTCCCGGGCCGTTGTTGGTCGGAAAGCCCGGGTTACACAAAGGAGGCAGCATTTCCCAAGGATAGGCCTTTCATCCACCGAAACGTTCGACTGATTATTATTGGATGCTTGTCCGCCCCTCCAAGCCCAGAAAGTGTTTCATCCCAAGACGCCACATGATTATCTCATCTTCGAATCATCCCCCCTTCTTCAACGCTCCTCGCTTGGGTTTCTCGGTAATCTACGGAGTATTTGCTCCGGATATATTACTAGTAGGCAGCATCAAACCCAAAATACGGAGTAGTAGCGAGTAAAACCCAGCTTCTGGAAGCTTGATTTTTCATTAGGCGCTCGTCTTCTCCGCGGCACAAAAATACACTGTTTGGTTCTTGAAGCAATGGTGTGCTTTGCTCTGCTTCGTCAATTAAGGGTGGGGTTGAGCTTGGTGATAATTAATCAGTGCTTTGCTTTATGTCGTACAAAAAATAACCTTGTACCGCCATTTATTTAAGTCAATGGCACCCTGTAAGTTTCCATCCCCCGTAGCCTGTGGGTATTATGTGTAAGACGCACACCATTGGCCAGTAAAGCCAGTTGTAAATATGGTATGGGAAAGGGGATCTCAGGTTTGCCGTGTTGCTATGATGGCAGCACGTCCGTCATGTAGATTCTCGACGCGGCGCCAAAAAGAGATATCGCTTTCCCGCAAAGTATGCGATGGCCCCTATTGCCGCATGTGGCCCCGTGCTTGAGTGCTGGGATCTATCAGCGTGCCCCCAGCACACCACGGCGCTATTCGGTGGAGCACACTGATGCCAGCTTAAGACAGAGTAGGAAATTGCGACATGAGTTCCAGGGTTTACTGGGTGTCCTCAGATGCCGCTCTGTCATTCTTGCGCTCCTTCATTATTAATTCCTTATACGGTGCGTTCATCGTCGCAAATCAAGAATGTCGGACAAGTTAACTTTTCCTTTCTGGCCCCAACCACGTACTCCATCTTGCACCTCGGGTCGGACTCTTACGTACCATGCCCATGCTCGGCGATCCAATTCGTCTCGAGTAAGAGTGCATGCCCACGACTGACAGAGGAGATCAATAGCGCCGAGTACGAGACTCAACGCGTTTGCCTTCGCGGAAGAGTCATCAATAGCATTCTTCTTCTTCGTCTTTTTGTCATTTCCCGCATCCGGTTCATGATAGAAAGTGAAAGCTCGTAGGAGATAGTCACGAGCAGACTCTGCCCTATAAATCGGAAGGCCCGAACCATTGCCTTGTTGGGATCCTATGACAGGGCCATTTGATCTCCCCAACGCCCCCAGATCAAGTCCCCAAAGGGCCGGTGGTTCTTCAGGATCCGTGGTGGAAGTATCTGCAACAGTCCCGGAATTCACTACGGCTACAGGAGAATCAGATGATTCGTTCACCCTCTCTCCTCTCCAACCGTAACCCCACCTTTTTAAGACAGTGATCTCCCTTCCAAGTACTTTCATGGTAGGTTGGCCTTGTATCCAGTCCTCATCGTCCGCGCCCTGTGACTCTATTCCCAGGCTGACAGCCTTTGTTCGACTGTTAGCACTGACCACAGCTTGGGCTAAGCTAAGCCTGCTTGATAGAGGTTGCTCAGGCATGGTGTATTTCAACACTGTCACGGCAAATGCTAGCATAAGAGGCGCGCGGTTGGTGACAAGACGAGTCGTGGATATCTCGCCAACGTCTTCAGATACAGGAAGTACTAGTGACTGCTCAAACTCGTATGGCGAGAGTTCTAAAAGTGGGTCTGCTTTTCTCGACTTTTTTGAAGGAAGGGTAATGCCTCCTTCATTGGGTCGCTTTTTAGAGACCCTTTTGGCGGCATTAAGGACTTGTTTGGCGACTTTCTCGCTTCCCAATGCAGATTGGAGCGTGGTAAGATCAGCCTTTAATATGTCCTCGGGACTGAGGAATCTCTGTCAGTTATTGTCACATGCGATGCGATAGGGCATTAGAAACGTAGTCAAGCTGGCCTGGGCAGGTTACCATACTTTATTAGGTTGGCCTTCTGGAGCTCCTTCACCTTGCCCATCGCCTGGGCCAGGGGAATCCGAGCATCTGATGTTAGGAAGCGTAACAGCGCCTGGACCTGGGCTGCGATCGACATCTTCTGTACAAGTGCTAAATATAACAATTATTATTAAAGCATGGATAGTAATATATTTCTCACTCGCGTTTCAGGGTGAGGGGATGTTGGATTTGAGAAACCTTCGTTGCGCATCACTGCGGAGGTACCTAGATACATAGACAATCTAACTGAAAGAGGCTACTCTCCCGCAAGAGCTCCAAGCTAAAAGCTTACATAATCGTTCAACTCACTCCCGCCCTTCAACCTCGCCGCCATCAGCGTTGAGTCTCTAGATGCGAAGGCATTCCTTGGGTTGTTAGTATTTTCGTTACTATATCACAATGCCAGAGGATTCAAGAGTCAAGGGCTTTCCTGATATTTCCGCCAAACTTGCAGCGCCGGCCAAGAAGTCACTATTCGAACGCCAGAAAGCGGAAGCGGAAGCTAAACGCGCCCGAGAGAAAGCGGAAACGGAAGCCGTCTACGAAGATTTCGTCAAATCATTTGAGGACGATGGAAGCGTATCCGCTCGCCATGGAGCTGGGGGTAGATCGAGTACACATGGGTTTGGGGGTGGTGCACCAGGGGGGTTCGGCGGCGCACCTTCACGACGACACTTTACGAGCGGCGGGATGAGAGGACCTATCATGGGTGGCTCGCAGATATCCAACCCCAGAAAGCGAACTTACGAAGGTCTGCAGGCTACCCACGCAGACAAGCACTCATCGCAAGGTATTTTGGGATTCAACAACAGCCCCGCCGCCCAAAGAGATGCCGTGGCCGCATTTCGAACTTCCGACGACGAGGACGAAAAGACAGCGGATAGGAAGGAGGCGGAGCGAGCAGCCGCGAAACCTACGCTACATCTCTCCTCTCTACCACCAGGAACGTCTCCGGCGGTCGTCAAGGCCCTTATTCCGTCCGTGCTGGTAGTGGATAATGTCAGGATTGTACCACCGCCCACACAAGGGAGTGGGCAGCGCAGGATATGGTCCGCTATTGTTACGCTCGCTAAGGAAACTGCCGCCACAGACATGGATACTGTTGTTAGTTCTCTTCAGAATAGATATCTAGGCTGGGGCTACTACCTGTCCATATCAAGGCATCTGTCTTCCGTTGCGATTAATTCCGCCCTTCCCCTCACTTCCGGCCTAGCCTCTGCGTCCTCTCAGCCATTTGGGGCTCGTCCTCTTCCTCAAGGGCCTGGAAGCCACTTGAGTCGCGCACCGCCTCCCGGATCGCATCGGTCTGGTTTCGCACCTCCTTCGTCGTACGGCCCGGGGTATGGCGGCCGGACCGGCGCCGCCCTCCAAGTCGACGTCAAACCACCATCTGATCTGAAACAGCTAAAACTAATTCATAAGACCCTAGAAAATCTATTGACATACGGCCCGGAGTTTGAAGCTCTTCTCATGAGCAGACCAGAGGTGCAAAGAGAAGAAAAATGGGCATGGATATGGGATGCTAAAAGTTCGGGGGGGATTTGGTATAGATGGAAACTCTGGGATATTTTAACGAACCGTCTAGGCAAGGGCGCGAGACAAGGCCGTGCTAGCTCTATGCCTACCACGATCTTCGAGACTGGCCCGAATTGGATTGCGCCGAAAAAAGACCTACAGTTCGAATACACGACCAAGATCGAAGAGTTCGTCTCAGATCAGGACTACGATTCTTCAGATGAGGATGATTCTGATAGAGAAGACGAGAGACGCATGAACGATGCCTCAAACGAGATTGCTGGTGACGGAATTGGGCATCTTAACCCTCTTCAAAAGGCTAAATTAGTCCATTTGCTGGCGAGGCTGCCTACTACCAATGCCAAACTCCGGAGAGGAGATATCGCCCGCATTACAGCTTTTGCTATTAACCATGCTGGACATGGCGCAGACGAAGTCGTTGAAATGATCGTCTCTAATGTCACAAACCCATTTGCTTATACTAAGGCCAACCCGGAAGGACAGCAGAACATAAGCGACCTTCAGGGATCAAAAGTCAACGATCCTGACGATGCGAATCATGGTGAAAACTCCACTAAGACTACACAGTCGACGAATTTGACATCCAAGGACAAACTTGATACATCGTCGGCTCGGCTTGTTGGTTTATATGTGATATCCGATATACTCTCTTGTTCGTCGACAAGTGGCGTACGCCACGCATGGAGATACAGGCAATTATTCGACTCTAGCCTAAAGGCTCACAAGACTTTCGAACGGCTTGGTCGCCTAGAAAAAGAGCTAAGCTGGGGTCGATTGAAAGCGGAAAAATGGCGACGAAGTATCAACAGCCTTTTGAGTTTATGGGAAGGATGGTGTGTGTTCCCCCAATCGAGTCAAGAACACTTTGTCCAAGTTTTTGAGAAACCGCCTCTTACCGAGAAAGAGGAGGCTGAGGAGCGCGAGCGTGTGGAAGCAGAGAAAGCTGCGGGAGTGTTTGGGAGCAAGGGAAAAAGCAGATGGCGAACCGTTGATGAAGATGCCGCACCATTAGCTGTGGGTGTAGGTAGTGCGGCTGAGCTGCAGCCTAAGGAGAACATGGAATTAGACGGGCTGCCTTTGGCGGAGCAAGAGGAGATCGATGGAGAACCTATGGATGAGGACATTGATGGAGTCCTGATGGAGGATAGTGACATGGAAGATGTGGATGGCAAGCCTCTCGAAGATGACGCTCCTGCAGAAGATGGTGAGAACGAGGCTGAGAGTGGTGGCCTGCCACCTCCTTCAGAGCCCAAGCCGGCTAGCATCACAGAGAACAAGGCCATCCAGCCTGAACTCCAACCAGGGTCAAGGCGCCGCCGCCCCAAGGCAGAGGATATGTTTGCGGATTCGGAATCGGAGTAAAATTGCACTGAGCCTTTGTATTAGATAGCCATGGCAATTGTAACGATACCCCTAGATGTTAATACGGAATGCTGGCGTTTCACCTGAATAAGCCTACGTAGTATGGAGCACATTGCAATACTCGCTAATAGGTATAAACCATAGTCATAATCCATGCGCAGGCCATATTAGTTTCCATATTCACAGTACCCTATATAGCTTCCTTGGGAGGCAGATATAGGGGCAGGTTGGGCAGCTGTCCCCGCCAAGCGCATTGTTTATTTTCCGACTCCTTTTCGGAACGCAAAAACTTCCCAAGCGCAGAACGCCAAATTCACCCCACCAAACAACCCCACCACGATCTCCCCTCTAGCCCACTGAATCTCAAAAGCAAATCCCATCCAGAAATCGCAGTTCTACAAATCTTTTTGTGAGCAGTGTGAGACGTGTCAACATACACCCTATTCAAGATGGCTGGTAAGTTTATACATAACTCCTATCTGTTGCCGCTTATTGCGGCTGCAGTTTGGTGCCTGTGCATTATGCCCAGCAGGCTATCTGCATGCGGTTGCATCATCAGCCAGTCAGGCGAGCAGTCAACAACAGAAAGATCACTAACAAATATGGCTTTTCTTGACAGACTTTCAAAGTGTTGCACGTATGCCACCAAACCCCCATCTTTCCTCTGTGGTTTTTGTTATCAGGCAGGATGATACACATGGAGTCTGTGTCGCAATACCTAACACTAGATGAACTGGGCAGAGCAATTTGTGCAATTCTACTACAAGACCTTCGATGAAAACCGCGCAGCCCTTGCCGCACTTTACGTATGTGATGGGTTACTGCGGAAAATAACAGCCTTTGCTGCTGAGAGGTTCAGAGAGACTAACTTGTGTCGAATAGCGCGATCAATCGATGTTGACTTTCGAGACCGCCTCGGTTCAGGGTACTGCCGGCATTTTGGAGAAACTGACTGTTCGTTCTCACTGGGATGCTACCCTCAACTGGTTTCTTCTTGACTAACCAGTCGCACAGAGTCTGCCTTTCGAAAAGGTCGTCCACCAGGTCTCTACCCTGGATGCTCAGCCCTCGAACAATGGCGCCATTATCGTCATGGTGACCGGCGGGCTATTGGTGAGTCTCTGCTAGATATATAGTCTCGTTTATGCGAAGACAAGTGATTTCCTATTTTCTTCTCCCTGTTTGCTAACAGTCGCCGTTTTTCTTCTTGCGCTATAGGTTGATAACGAAGAGAGACCCATGAACTACACCCAGACCTTCCAGCTCATGCCCGACGGCTCCGGAAGCTACTTTGTCTACAACGACATCTTCAAACTTATCTATGGTTGATCGATTCTTCCATGTCGAGGATGTTTTTGAGGTCGCGAAGGGGGTAGGAGGCTGATCGTGGAGGATCTTTTTTTGCGATATCACCAACCAGGCTTTGAGCATGTATTTTTCGAGGGACCAGGCACGTGCAAAATAAATCGTTATCGCGTCGCGATATTTCCTATATACGGCAACGAGCAATGTTTTCATGCGGTATTTTTTTCTCAGCAGGGACGGGTCACGCGAGTTGGTTGATTGTTACTGCTTCTTAGACTTGGAAGACGAGCTGGAACAATACCATTTTTCAAAACAGCTCATCTGTGCTCATTTCCCAATTGCCACCTCTCCCCCCCCCAAGAATTATCCCTATCGCAGGTGAGCACATCCAACCTGCCAGAAAGAGGCATGCGTAGTCGTTGTGGCAGTGGGTCATCAATAATCCTTGGGGTGAATCCCAGGCTCCAGCATTCTCCTGCCCTTGCTCCCTTTTTAAAGCTTAGATGTCGCAGTAAAAGCACGCTCAATCTTGAATATATTTTTGCCCAGTGATCGAATATCAATATTCCCCCAGGGATCAGAAAGTGGCTTTTTTGACTCTGTTTTGCACCTGCAGAGGACGTCAGATCTCTCTCCTTCTGCAGCCCGCTCTTTCCCAGCCGGGCCCTTGCTGACATAGTGTGTCTTGGCAAGCCTGGAAACAGACAAGCGGCAGCAACGTCGGAGCCAGGTCAGCCCCAACGCGACCGTTGCGAAAGGTCCCCCAGCAATCAGAACAATCAAAACACAAAATACTTATATCAAAAAAAAGCCTCATTTAAACTATTCACTCTCACCTCCGAAAACAAGTCGAGCTGCTACAGTTCGGTTACGTTTTCTTTTTTATCACGTCCTTTTTGAAACGACGGGGTTCCATTGCCGCAGACGACCCGCGAAACAGACTCACATCAAGGCCAGATTGCTTTGTTGTTCGACTTGCTTTGCCCTATCGCATCTTCTATTACAGCATCACGCTGTGAACAAAAGACCAGTTTGCGCTTGCTCCGTATTGCGTGTTGGGTTCGCATTGAATTGCTAGGTACGTACCTGCCTGCTGTGGCTATTCCCATATACTCGTTGCTCACAGTCCGCTCACTCTTCTTCCATCGCCGTATCTGCTTCTACTACGTCGAACTAACACTTATATGCAAACAGTTAATAGCTTCAAATACCTACCATCGTCTCGCTGGCGCTATTATCTCCGTTTGACCCCGAAAAACCCGCCGTTCAGCAGCTGTTGTCTACGTAAGCGACAGAACTACTCCGAGTCCAGCTCTAGGTTGAAGCCGGTATATTGCTGGGTTAAAGTCACTCTCCGGTCTCAGGATGTCGCTCGCTGAGGAGTTCAAGTCGAGGAATTTCAGTGAGTTTTCCCCATTTACGGCGAGGTTCCGTTTTTCGATAGGAAATACAATGTAGCTAATTACTGACTGGTGCTCTTGAAAAGGTATTTATGGACAATGGTCAGTGATTCTTCATACTTCTATCTCGCTCACGGCTACACTGCCGATTATAAGCACACTTTTACACCTCCGGCAAGCGTCAGCAGCTTTCTGGGCTACTCTGGGCCCCGGGATCAGTGATTCACGCACCTACTCAATCTCGCACTCCTACAAAGCACTCAGCGACTTCATACTTGTCAATTGCTTGTATCGGACTCCTGCTGACTTGTCGTTGATAGGACGGGCGTCTTGTGCATAATACTGTGCTTTGCTCTTGGATTAGCGAATATCTTTAGCAAGTTCATTGGTTGGGGTATAGGCGCCATGTGAGTGTCATCAAATCTGGTCAAACTTTCCCATACAGGATCTAACGGTATCACAGCGTAATGTCGTTCATACTCGTCTTCATTGAAATTCCTCTCCTCCTACGAATCTGTCCGACTTCCTCTACATTCGATGCGTTCATTCGGCGTTTCACAACCAACTGGATGCGAGCAGTGGTATACGTTGCTTTCAGCGCTGTCAACTGGCTTACCCTCATTATTGGTGGATCCACCCTTCTCGTTCCGGCTGTCTTCCTCCTCATCGCAGCTGCCTTTTATGGACTGGCTGGACTTAAGAGCCAAGAATTTGTTGGAAGTAAGACTCTCGGTGGCGCAGGCGTGGCCCAAATGATTGTCTAGAATACACATGGAGCTCGAAGTTACGTTCTGTCAATGACTACTAAGCAACAACATGTGTTTGACGAGTCAAAATATCACGACCGGATGTGCTTGCATGGTGTTGTTCTCGAACGAGATGAAGGGTTTGAGAGCACCATGGTGCCTTCTTGAACGCTCTCTTGTTGATCTCTTGATGATTGGTTGACATGTTTTAACGGTGTATGATACTTTCCCAGCAATGGTGAAAACCCCACCCATCTATATTTCCCGTCCTGTTGTCTTCAACACATCCACAAACTCCCCTGATAACACATTTGAGGCATTATATTTATTTTGTCCGGCGAAGCGATATCCCCCTTTCATTGTCCACCTCAGGGATTTTGCACTAGGCGTGTTTTTCAAGAGTTCTATTATCTTTTTTCTGGCTTTTTTTTCTCTGTACCAATGTGATATACGAGTTATTGGGTTTCTCTTTGCTTTTATTGAAACGTAGTTCTTTTTTTTTCCTTGTGTGAATTCCTCTTTAGGCTGACCTTACGTCTGGTTCTGTTTTCTCTGTGTGAGCTCTAATACTCTAAGATGCTTGTTTCTCCCACTAGTTGTCTCTTTTTCTGTGTGCTGTTTCGGAATATCTGTGGGCGAAAAGCGCGCTAGCTCCTTTCTTCACACAGGAGGTTTCGGGTCTATAGCTATGGTAAGGTTATGTAGTAGTGTTCTGCAGAATATACGTTGTGTGTATACCTTTTTGCATGATCTTGGTATCCGCATATCCTATCGTATTACGTAGGCGCCATTCGGATATGCAACAATATAAAAAAAGCTTGTTGTATCTTCAATTCTCTCCAATTTTCCCCAACCAGTCCATCTCAGTACATATTATCCATGAATTATAGCCAAACAGGCGATATACATGTATACCTCTCCCAGGTCAGCGGCTCATTTTACCGCTTCTAGCGCGGAGATTATGTACACGCTTTTGACGCCTGTCTCAAGACCCCTGCAGCTGAGAAGTTAGTGACTTTTTGACTCACGCCCTAACTACATGTCATAATTTCTGAAAATATTTCTCAGTTTACAATTAACTCTTCCAGCTCTTTTCTCTGTCAATTCAAGACCGGGAAATTGATCTATCTATCTCCCAATGCATACTTAAACCCCATGGTCGAATTCACCAGCCATACCACCTGAAAATAAACAAAAAGAAACTACATCTATACACAACCTCCGGATGAAAATGGCCGGACGATATGCGTCCTCGCGCATCCTAGGCATACACTCCGCAATACATCATCCTTCACAATTTCTTACAATCCGCGCTACAAGCTCGTCCGCCCCGCTCTTCTCCTTATTCCCACAACCCTCCTGCCTCCTCCCCGTCTCCTACGCTCCCAAATTCTCCAAGCTCAATTTCTCAACTCATCCCGGCACCTTACTTGAAACTACCAAGCAGCAGCGCCATGAAAGCATCACCACCAAAGTCAAACGAGCCCAAAAAGCCGGGCAGCCCACAGAAGACCAAGCCGGGACAACAACAACAACAACAACGACAACAGGAGAAGTCCCGGAATATCCAACCTTCAGTCTCGATTCTCTGGGCCTAAGCAGGAATATGAAAATATTTTTGATTGGAATATTATGTGTGTTTGGCACTATGGAGACGTGGTTTTGGTGTAAGGCGATTTGGCGGTGGTGGAAGGGTGGGGAGAAGGAGGAGGACGAGGTGGTAGAATAAGGGGAAGAATGGGGGAGGGGGGGATTGGGAGGAGCATGGCGAATTGGTGTTTTAGTACTTTCTCTTCTGTATTATTATTCCATTACTAGAGATAGATAATCCTACTTCACTCTGTACAGGTATTATAACAGACCTCTACTAGCAGGCTATGTATGCATGGCTGATGCGGAGGAGCGATGTGAAAGTCACGTGATGGTTATCAGGCCACCTGCCAAGTTTGGAATAGAAGCTGACTTCATAAAAGCAACGGCCGTTCAATTTCTTTCTCCAACTATGAAAGGTGGGTAAGAGGTGTGTAGGTAGCTATATACAAGCGGCAGACAAAAAGAGTTATCTGTCTGAGAAGAATTTCAAGCCTTTCAAACTTCGCTTTTCCTTTGAATATCCTGTTGGTTGGGCTTCTCTTTTTGCTTTTTCTGTGTGTGATGATCCAGTTGCATTTAGATTGCTGGGATGGCGTTGGCGAGGAGCATCTCGAAGTAGGCCTGGTGCCAGTCACCGGCCTCGGGAGATGGTTGGTAGGCTGTGAAGACAGCAAGTTAGCAATCGTGGCTTTTATTCCCTGATGAAGATAGAATATACTGTTTGGGGACTTACCATCAGCGTATCCGCAGAACTCATCAAATCGGACAGCGCTGGAGTCGCTAGTTCCGTCGCTCTCACCACCTGGCTTGATCCAGACGAAGGCATCGACTCTCGAGTCTCCAGTGCTGGAAGTTGGGTGCACACCGAAGCCAGCACCGTTGACGTTACACCAGTGACCCCACTCCTGGCGCAGACCCTGGACGGCGTTGCGGCCGGTATCGACGATGGCTTGGTTGGGCATACCAGCGGTCGCGAGGGCATCACCGAAGATTTGGACGTAGCGCTTCTCGTCGTGGCACTTGTTCCACTCTCCATCCTCTGAGTTCTCGAATTCACCGGGGGTCTTGGACCAGGCGTTCCATCCAGCGACGTTGGTGGAGATACCACGGAACTGGCTGGGAGAGCCAGCGGCCCTGTACACGGAGGCAAGCTCCTCAGCACCGGGCTCTGTTGTTGGGAATTTGTGTTAGTGGATGTGAAATCATGTTTGGGGAAGGGGGGAAATGCTGAATGGCCTATGGAATTGACGTACGCAGGTTGTCGTTCCATCCGAGCCAACCTCCGTGACCAGCATCCATATACATGACAACGTTGGGAAGGTTGAGCTCCCTGAGAGCGTATGCGACACCTTCTCTGTATCCAGAGGCGGAATCCTGGCAGGTTTGGAGGTCAATGTTTGTGACCAAGTTGGGAAGCGAATCGGGCTCGATGACGAGGGCGAAGGCGGTGTTGGCGTTGGCCTGGAGGAAGCTCTTGATGGCTGGTGTTCTTAGTTAGCGCAGGGTACAGAAGAAAGAGTGTTGTCTTGTTTCCGTCGGTTGCTACTTACGATCGATGAACTCCGTCTTGTAGACGTCGAGAGAACCGACTGGAAGCTCTCCGTTGGACGCCTTGGCAGCGCAGTCACGGCCGGGAAGATCGTATACGACGAGACCAACGATTTCATCGCAGGGAATGTCCTGAACCAGATCGGGCAGGGTTGGAATGACGGCTCGCTTGTCAATCCACCTGAATGTAGGGATGTCGGCAACCCTCAACGCGGCAGCAGACTTCGTAGGATCGCTAATTGCTGCGGCGGCAGCCTCAACCTCTGAACGGTAGAAGTTGTTGGCATGCATCTTGTACGATGTGAACGGGTTACCGGTGAGGGTGACGGGCGAGGCACAAGCACGCTTGTTGAGCTTCTGAGGAGCTGCGAAGACATTGGTGACAGCAAGGGCTGCCGTGAGGGCAGGAAGAGTGAAGGAGTACTTCATCTTGAAAGATACAAAAAGTATGTATATGCGAAAAGAACTATGTACAAGTGAACTGATGAAGATACTCGTTGCTGTTTGGGATGGAGGAAAGAAATAACAGGGAGAGAGGAGGGCAGGCCGTCCCCTTTATAACCAACAGGAATCGCCTTCTCGAATTTCCTCAAAGCAGAAAAATAAACGAAAGTACCCTCTCCCTCTCCAAGCATCGCGCCATCGTTCCGAAACCCACAACTCAACTTTGTCAAGCTCCCGGTATTTCCATGCCCTGCGGACACTCCCCGCCTCCCTTTGGCATCTAGCCCAACGCTAGATTGAGCAAATTGTGGAATATAACTTTATTACGGAGGAGGCTTCCAAATTACTTCTAAGGGGAGTGGGGTGAGCGATCTTTGCTGGATCCCACGGTAAAAGGAAGCAGGCCCGAAAACTGCGCAGAGCTGTTTAATATGAGGATCAATCTAAACCAGCCTTTTTGTTCGTTGAAGGACCTGAGACTCCGGGGTGATGTGATGGTTGGATGGCGGGAGACCAAGCCGACTCTCCGTTGTCGCTTCTTCCCCGGCCGGGGTAGGGCAAGCCTTGCCCGAGAAGAAACGAAACAGATGTGGCGTTTCTCTGCAAATTTCTGCCGCCGTATATGGGGTTGCTTACCCCTGGCTGTGCCTGGCAGTGGTGACGGTCTTCATGCAAAAGAACATTCATGGACGATTCCAGTTGCAGAATGCTAAAACGGCTACCCCTTCCCCCACACACCACAGTCCCTCGGCCGTAGCGTAACTAATTACTTGAGAAGCCGATCATGGATAAAACTGATAATTCCCCGTGGCAATTCAGGGTTTGATCCCATGACTGACAAAAGAAGGCAAAGGGCAGCTTACGCGCAGCTTTCGTACCCTGCTAATAGTACTCAACCTCAATTATCCGCAGCTGTGTCATATGATGACGGGCGATAAAGACTGCTTTTCCAAGAAGGTAAGGTATATCCAGGAACAAGAAAGCTACAATGCAAAAAGGCAATAACCTCCGCAAGCGAGAGAGCAAAGGATGATCTGCTTCCGGGCCAAAGATGATCGACAGGGCTAAATAACCAGTGTGGGGAAGCTTGCTTGGCGAAACAGTCCAGGGTTCCCAGCGAGCAGGGAACTATGGAGCACTGATTCGACGGTCGACTTCTCTCCCCCCGTCCCCCTTACACATCCAACCCTCCAGCATCCAGCATAACAGGCTGTCCAGGGTAAAAAGATCGAATAGCATTGAACAGGGTAAATACTATGGGTGTTTATCATATTATTCACGCCATACGTGTCCTTTTATTTTGAGAACATTAAGTCAGCTACGATATAATATGATATTGTATGTATGTATTTACTGCTATCCCACCAATGAGGTTGGGCTGACCATACATCCCATCCGGCACCACGTTGTTCGCATGGTAAGTTTATAAAATAAAAATAAACTCTATGAAAAAGGAATTCAAAACTCAGTCCAAAAAGAGGGAGCTTTTGGGCGCGGAGCTTCTCCCTCTCTTCATATGGTCTCTCTTCCTTCATTTTATTACCCTTTTTACTTTATGCATCGGATTGCGGGGAATCGGCAAGAAACGTCCAACAAAACTCGCGCGCACACACACAACCCTCAATTCTCCCGGATGATTGAGCCCTGACCATCCATTTTCATCAGATAGCGATGGAGGGGTGGAGTTTATGGATGCTCGGTTGGCTCAACAAGAACTAGGGGAGGATGGGGAGGAGGGAAGGAAGACCGAAAGAAATGAAAGGAAAACAAAAGACCGTCTCAGTTTATCACGGCACACTGTTTCAAGTTCACGAATCCTCGCCCTTACCAAACTATACAACTACTGTATCTAAAAAGAGAGCGACAGTGAGATAAAAAAACAAATCATGGCGTGATGTAAAAATAAATAAAATAAAACAGGACCCTTGGTCGTTTCGTGTGTTTTCTTTTTCCGTGCTGTTTTCCTTCTTCCTCCTCCTCCCCGTTTAGGGACCGACCGAACCACCCCTTGCCCTGTTGCCCATCCTTTTTTTTCCCGTGCGATTTCCCTTTTTAGAGTTTTCCGGTGATGAAGGGCCGGGGCCTTGCGGCTTTGAGAGCCATGATATGGCTAGGATGGCCGATGCAGGTTTCACGGTGATTGTTTTTATTGTTATTAGGAGGAGTTCGGGTCTGCGCTGTTTGTTTGCTTTTTTTTTGGGGGGCGGGACAAAAAGGTAGAGACAGGGCTTTTGAGGGGGAAGGTGTGGGTGGTGGCTTGCTATTCTTCC
>PDNA01000283.1:0-29238 GCA_002573605.1 Polytolypa hystricis UAMH7299 | reverse complement strand
ATATAATATCAAAGTAGAATTGCAGTGCTGTTGTAGCTAGTGATCTAGAACTAAGAGTAGATCTAAGATCAGTATCATTATTGAACACAAAGTAGAAGACTTCTATTTCTAAAGGTGGGGAAAACATGTTCTTTATATATATGATGAAAATCTTGTAGTAGATCTGGTAGATTGTGTAGATATAGTAGATCTGAATCTACCAGATCTACTGAGTCTACTGAGTCTACTATTTTCTGTTATATAACTTTCCTGTTATATAATCTCCAGCTCTGGAAGTTCTTCCAGTTCTGCTGCATCTCTTTCTCCTGGGTCATCTTTTAACCAATAATTCCTGTTAGTCTATAACATTCTCTCTGTACAATATACAATACTCAACTAGACTTTCTTACTTTTATTAGAGTTAGAAGCAGTTTAACAGATTTTTTTTATTAATTTCAATAGCTAAACTTACTATTTTTATTTACAGATTTTCTTTCAGCTTAGATATTCTCCTGCTGTAATACCTGCTATCTAGTTTAAAAAATTGTAAAATTCAAACTTAGAGTATAAATAATTATCTGATATATTTATATTTGATATTTCAAAATTAATAATCCTTGTTCAATTTTCAGAGAATATATATCCTGTAATATTACTCTTGTTATCTGTTTTTAAACTGAAATATACTTTTAATTACTATAGTTATTCCAGTAAAAGATTGAGCTCAGGGCTCTAGAATATAATAAATAAACTGCAAGTAGTTAGATTTTTTATAGTAATAAAAAGGCTTTGTACAATAGCAATACAGGCCTGTCTTTTACTGATAACTGCAATTATAAATATTAATAAAAAGTGCTCTAAAAATAATTTCAGATCTTTTACTAATTGTAGACTGATCAGGTTTATTTCTGAACTATTATCAAAGACAGTAGTTATTTTCTAGTTGTTGATTTTTACTTGTATCTTCAATACAGAAACAGCAATAATATTATCCTTTCTGATTTTCTTGTATAGTAGTTCAGACACTGGTTCTTCTGTTAAAAAGTATTAGAAAGTAGATATATATACTTTAACTGCTTTTTTAAATTTAACAAGCTTTTTCTATCTTTCTCTTACAATTGACTCCAGGGTTTTCACTAATTTGTTATTAATAAAAAATATATCTTTTATTGTAAGCTTTTCTACCAGTATATTAAGGATTTTTACTACAATATTTTCTAAAATCTTTACTTGCACTGTAGATTTTATTCTCTGAAAAAAAACTAATTTTACTACTTTTAATTGAATTGAGACAGGAGCTGATACAATTATTTCTTTAATATTTTTTATATTACTATTAGAAAGATCTTGAATCTGAAGTTTAACCTTTTTTAAATTGAATACTTCTTCAATTATATAATTTCCTATATATTTTATTTTAGTAACAGGCAATTACTGCTTTTTTATAGCTTTCTTTTTCACTCTTGTAAAAGTCTCTGCAAAAGCTGAGTTTATTCTGACTTCTTCTAACTTGTCTTTACTATTTTTTTTATCAGTACTTCAGGAAAAGCTGATAGAGATTGAGTTGATTGCAAATCTTATATATAAAATATAAACAGTAAAAACTGATATAGCTGCAGTTTAATACTTTAATCTGTTTAAATACTGCAGTACTATTCTGCAAGTATTCAATTCAGAATTTATTAATAATCCTTCTACCTTAAGCCTGTGCTGGAGTTTTTTCTTAATATATTTATTTTAAATCTCTCTTTATTACAGAGATACAAAAAGCTGCTGCTTTTCAAATCAGCTAAAATACAGTTTCTTATATATATAATTGAAGTGGACTAGTCTCTTATTCTTGTATTAAAGATATATATTACATCTTTACTGGCAATAAAATAAATTTAGACAGTAACAACAGATATCTTGTACAGAATTGACAGCAGATTTATACTTTGCTACTGCTACTTCTACTTCAGCTACTGTATAATTTATATAGAATACTAAAGCTATTTACAGTACAGTTGGCCTGTATTATAATACTGCTTGTACAGCTAGTACTAAAGTATCAAACTTAGATAACAGCTTGTTAATAGTCTTCTGCTGTTTATTGATAACAGCAGCTGTTTTATATTTTATTTCTTCTTTTTTATAATAGTACTTGAACTCAGATTAATTTAATTGCTTATACTGTTCTACAACTTTGTCAAGATTAACAGGGAGCTTTCTTAACTTCTATAATTAATTTTCTTTCTTTTTCTGTATTACTAGATTTATTGCAGTTTTGATAAAATCTATTTATACAACTTCTTTCAGATTATTTCAGTTGCACTTAAGACTTCTAGTAACTTTCTTGCAGAACTTTTTTAATATTGTATCAAGAAATTACATACTTCTAGTAAACTAGTTAATATAGTATTTCTTGTATAGAATAAATAAAATTATATTATACTACTTTAAAAAAGATTTAATAGTATTATTCTATTCTCTCTGCTCTTTGTTTATTGCTTTTAAATACTTCTAGATATAGAGCTGCTGCTTTATATTTTTATTACAATATTTTTTTTTTATTTTTTTACAAAATATCTTCCAATCTCTCTTTATATATTTCTTGATTGTTTTTATCTATTTTCTGAGCTATATTTCTGAATAGTCTGCTACTTGCTCAAGTATTTTCAATACTTTATTAATTCTATAGTCAATATACAAATAGTAAAATTGTTAAAGGAAATTAGTTATATTCTTTCTGTTGAAATATAGTATATTAGCAGACTCTACAGCTAGTAATAGAGTTACTATAATAAGATAAAGCAGATTGTCTGCTGTTGCTTTCTTTTCTATAACAGGCATCTCAGTTTTTCTCTTATTTTCAGACTCTATTTCTGATTATAGAATTATAATAGAAGTAAGGATTTCTTCAGATTTCAGACTTTTACTTCCTGAGCTAGATTTCTTAGACTTGCTATCTGAATTCTTAAGTGTTTTTCTATACTTATAAGCTAGCTAAAAATTACAATAGATGCTGAATACAGAGTTTTTTTCTTTCAGATTAATTAATAAAGAACAAGATATTAAATATAATAATACAAGCTACAATAATAAAAGACTGTTAATAAACAATAGCTGTTAAACTTGCTATTATAGAAAAATAATAGTAAATAATAATAGATTTCTTTCTAGAAAATAATATATTTTTTTTATATTATATTTTTAATATAACTCTGTATTCTTTCTTTTTTTTTCTTTCTCTCTTTTTAGCTGATTTTCTTCTCTATTATCCTGCTTGTTTCAACTGTTTTCAGTAGATCTACTTTAGCTCTAGTACTTACTCTTGCTTGCAACCTGCAAGCCTTTATTTATTTACTTATAAGATAAGCAATACTTCTCTGATACTCTAGTATAGTCAGTTAAAGTTGAACTGAGCTGATTTAGATACTACAGCACTTTTTTATTACATTAAAATCAGTTTACTCTGTTTATAATAGAGATTTAACTTCAATAGTTTCCTCAATAATTTAACAATTTGTTCTTTTTCTTAGTATAAAATACAATACTTTCTAATAACTGCCAACTGTATTTTTTTCTCTTTTTTTTTCTTAAAAGTATTTAAACAACTTAATCAAAAGTCTTTTCAGAAATACTAGATATAAATAGGAAAATAAACTATTCTCTAATATAGAGAGCAAGTTGTAAAGCATCTATCAGGAAATTCAAAGAATTAGATAACAGTTGAAAAGTAATATATAATATACAATAAAAGAGACAATATATTATAAAGTACCTTGTTCAATTAAACAGAGTAGAACCTCAACTAAATCTTGAAAGTCTGTAATACCTTTAGAAGATATACTCTGGTATACACCAAGCTTACTTATTACTCTAAGCCAGTATTGTAGGCCTTGGCTCACTGTAGTAATAGAAGATAATCTACTTCTCTAAAGAAATAAAGTAATTCAGCTAGAGAACAGCCTTGTACTGTATATTAGAGAAGGCCTAATAGAATATAAAGATAGAGTATATATAATATCAAAGTAAAATTGCAGTACTGTTGTAGCTAGTAATCTAAAACTAAGAGTAGATCTAAGATTGATATTATTATTAAATACAAAGTAGAAAACTTCTGTTTCTAAGAGTGGGGGAAATATATCCTTTATATATATAATGAAAATCCTATAGTAGATCTGGTAGATCTGGTAGATATTAATCTACTAATACTACTGAGTCTACTATCTGTAGATCTGGTAGATCTAGTAGATATCAGTCTACTAGTACTACCAGTTCTACTACTTGGATTACATAATCTTCCAGTTATATAACTTCTAAGTTTTACTGGTTTTTCTGTTCTACTGCACTTCTACTTCTCTGGATTATTGTCAACTAATAGTCTCTATTAGTCTGTAATATTATTTTCTTTCTTTCCAGTGAGCTGTCCCAGCAATCTGTCTCTTTTCTTTATAACTGGTACTGTTTTTACTTTTAGTTGTTCTTTCTTTTCTTTCTATAGGTATTCTCTGGGATGTGTTGACTATAGCTCTTAGTTGTACTGTTAAAAATCAAGTTCAAGCTGCTGACATCAAACTTATAGATATTATTATATCTTCTCTGTATTATTGCTGTGAACAAGCTAAAAAACCTTGTATTATATTGAAATGCAATAAATATTGTAATGAATATATTCAGCAGAGTAAACCTTGTATTTACAATTTTTTCTTTATTCCTAGATCTGAATAAAATAAGTTACACTGTATCTGAGAGAAAATTAAAACAGATAAATATTATACTGAAGTAGAACAATCTTGTCTTTTCACTGCTTTTTAAAAATTAATAAATTGTGTCCAGTAACTTTATTAACAAAAGAAATTCTTAAATAATTGTACAGGCTAATTTCTTGAATCTGATACTCAAACTCTCAAGGAATTAGAAAAATTGGAGGAGGAGAAGGATAAAAGAAAACAGGCTGAAGCTACAGCTACAGATAAGCTACAAGTTCTGCTAGCTATTCTTGGCAATATCTTCTCTTCTTTAAATTTCAACTTTGCAGCTTTCAATAGTACTGCAATACTCCCTGAGTATTCTCCAAATTCTTAACAGATTTTCAAGTACTGTCTGACTGTAGATATCCTTTCTATTTTACAAGATAGTATTATTTATTTTTTAATACTGTATTTTTTAGAATTTCCTTAACTTTGTATTTATTCAGTTCTTTATTCTTGACTTCAGGTAAATATTGTTTGATATTCTGGAGTGCTTTTTCAATTAGTAATATATAGAAAGTCAGATATATCTGTATTTTCTTCAGTAAAGCAAGTTTATATATAACTAGTCCAATCTGTTCTAAAACTTTGAAAGGTCTGAGTTTTCAATAATTGAATTTGTTACTTAGTTGTTTTATCTTTATATTTCTTTATAAAAGATATACTCTTTTTCTTCTTTTAAAAACTGGCATCTCCTGGCATTTTTTGTTATAATAATATTTTATTTATTTACTGTAGAATTTCAAGTTTAATTGCAGTTGTCTGTGTAATTTTCAAAATTCTTGAACTCTTGTCTCTTCTAGATATACTCTTATTTCTGTATATTGCAGTATTTGTAGGATATCTGGTTCTTGCCTATAATTTACAAAATATAGTGTATATTCTATTGTTGTATATTTTGAACTGTTGTAGGTAATCTGTACTATCAGCAATAGTAAAACCCAGTTATCTTGTTAATTGTTTATATAATTCTATAAGTATTGCTCTACTATCTAGTTCAATCTTTCTACCAATCTGTCTGCTTGCAGATAGTATACTGTCATAGCCTGGTATCTTACATCTAAGTATACTGTAAATATTCTCCAGAAATATTCTATAAACTTTGAATCTCTATCTGAAATAATCTTTTCAGACAATCTGTAATTTGCAAATATATTCTTTAATAATATATATACCATCTCTGGTGCTGATATTTTTTTGATAAATAGTAAAAAGTATATATATTTAGTTAATTAATCTGTAATTGTTAGAATAGAATTATATTCTATTTCTATTTATAGTTTCTTGAATTTCAGTAACTTTACAATGAAATCTATTGCTATCAATTTCTACAGTACTTGTAAATAAGGTATCAGCTGTAGCAAGCTATATTTCTTATATTAATTTGCTTTGTTTTGTATGCAATTGCAGTTTTATATATAATCTCTAACTAATATTTATAATTCTAGCTAATAATAGTTTCTTGAAATCCTCTCCTGAGTTTTCTCAACTTTAAAATATTCTGCTATTAAATTATTGTAATTCTCCCTGAGAATTCTGTTTTTCAATTTCAGTAAAATATAAATCAGTTCTTTGTATAATAGCAAACTATTGTTATTTTTGAACTTGTCTTTGTATTTAATTTTCAATACAGTAGAATTATTCTGTATCTGAGTTTATAATTTATCTTTGAACTCTACTGATATAGTAACCAATTGTGTAGCTCTTAAAGCCTGATAATTAAAAACTAGAGTATTTGTATTTTCTGCAGTTTTAAAAAGTGCTTATTTCTCTCTGTAGACTGTTATCAGATCTGACTACCTGCTCAATATATCTGCCCAAGTATTGTTCTTTTCTTTGCAATACTGTATTTTAAAATTATAAACTGCTAAGATCTTTGACCAACAAGCTTAATATTATATCAATTTCTTTGTAGTTATAAAGTATTGAAGGTTGTAATAGTCTGAAATTACAATTACCTGGTAATTTGTATCTTTTAAATATACTTGCTATTTCTTCAGTGCTGCTACTATTGCAAGTAGTTTTTTATTGTAAATATTGTAGTTCTATTTAGCTAGTATTATTAATCTTGTATAGCAAGTAATCAGTTTCTTTTTTCTTTAATTGTTTTCTTACTGTAATCTTGCTTCTATTACACAATTTAATATATCTATATCTATAATTACTGGTCTTATAGAATTGAAATATATCTATATTTCTTCTTTCTGAAAAGCTTCTTTAATTGCTTCAAATACTTTCTGCTGTTATTCTTTTCAATAAAACTTAATATCTTTCTTGAAGAGGAATGTAAGGGATTTTATTAAATCTGAAAACTTTTCTATAAACTGTCAGTAGTAGTTTATAAGTTTATATAATATCTAGACTTCAGTTACAGTTTTCAATGTCAGCTACTCTTCTATTATTTGAATCTTTACCAGATCCATCTGTATATCTTCTGTAGTAATAATATATTCTAGAAATTCAATTTTTTTCTTAGAGAATTTGCACTTCTCTGGTTTCAATAGTATATTTTTTTCTTTTAATCTGTTGAGCACTACTTTTACTTTCTCAGTATATTCTATTCTCATACTATCAGTAAAGATCAGGATATTGTCCAGGTATACAATTACAAAATTATCCAGGAACTTGTAAAAAAGCTTGTTAATTATTACTTAGAATATTACTGGTATATTAGTTAGTCTAAATAATATAATCAAGTATTTAAAGTGTCTGTAGTATATTTGAAATACTGTTTTCTATTCCTTATCTTTTTTAATCCTGATCTGGTTGTATTCTGCTCTTAAATCTAGTAAAGTAAACTATCTAGTTTCTTGAAATCAGTCTTGTATTTTCTCAATCAATAGTAATAGATATCAGTTCTTTATTGTAATACTGTTTAATTGTTGATAATTTATATACAGTTATAACTTGCTATTCTTCTTTAATATAAAGATAATAGAATATTTTACTGATAATATTAATAGTCTGATAAACCCTTTCTCTAGGTTTTTATTGATATATTAGTATAATTCTTTTAGCTTCTTTTTATTTAATTGATATATTAGCTTGTATATCAGCTTTTTTCCTTTTAGCAATAGTATCTTGTAGTTCTATTTTCTATATTCTAGTAAATTCTTAGACAGCTTTTTCTTCTCAAATATTTCTCTATAGTTCCAGTATTTCTTGAGTACTATTTTTCTGACTTTCTCAGATATATTCTGGCTTGTCTTTCTAAGTAAGGTCTCAGCAGTTTTTTTATATTCAATAGCATTTATCTATTTAATCAATTGTTTTTATACTGTCTGTCCTTGGTTGCTCAGCTTATCTATTGCTGTAGCCTTATATCTAGTTTTCTGTAAACTGTAGATTGTTTCCAGTGTTGAGTCTGGTACTGAAGAATATCTATATCTATTTAGCCTTATTATTCCCTTCTGTCAGTGTATATTAGAGTTGTATAGCTTTAACCAGGGTAGTTTCAAGACAATATTGTAACTCTCTAGATTAGTTATATTAAAGCTTACAAGCTCTTAATATCTCTGTATTACTAATAGTTCCAGGTATATTTTCTATTATACAAAGTTTAGCTGACTTCTGTCTAATCTGTTTAGTTAATATAGTTGTTTTTTTAATTCTGTTAATAGCTCAGTTCTTCTTATAAAATTTCTATCTATAAAAATTCCAGTTGCCCCTGAATTAATCAAGGTATATATACAGTATTCTTTCAAGATTGCAGTAACTGCTAAGTAGCTGTTTTAATCTATATTAATTAATAACTGTCCTGTTATATTACTTACAGGCACTTGTTTATAGTAATACTGTTATTTTCTGTCTGCAGTTATAAAGTATCAGTCTCCTGTTTTAATTTCTATAATAAGTTTTTTGAAATTTCTTTAAATACTGTTGTCTATTGTTTAACTAGTTCTTTCCAGATTTCAAATACTCCAGATTTATTTCCTCTTAGTCAGTCTTGTAGTATCTTGACTTTGCTCTGCTATAAATCTGTAGTTATTATTTTAACCTGTATTTCCTTGTATCAGGTCTTATAATATATTTATAACTCAGTACTTTTATTATATCAATAATGTTATCTTTCTTCTCAGTATTCTATTAGCTCTACTGATCTCTATATATAATTAATTTTATATATATTGTGCTTCAGCTTCCTGTATATTTCTGTACAGTATATCCAAAGTATTCCTGTATATTGTAAATAGTTGATATTGTATAATAGATAATCTATCTATTCTTTGGATATAAAAATTAGCTCTCTAGAATAGCTTTTATTACTGATTTGTACTTTCTATAGTAGTTGTAGAAAGTATTTATTTACTTGTTTTTCTCTGCAGTGCATTCTGCAATTGTTTATCTAATATAATAATCAAATCAGTGCTCTAATCCTGTACTTGTTGTCACTCTTTAATTTAGTATTATAATAATCAATTATTTTTTAATTTGTTCTGTAGTAAATATAGTCTATAATCTTTTTCTACAGTAACTCTGTATTTTTATCCTTGTCAAAGCTTGAGATTATATATTCTCCTGGCTATAATTCTTCTGTCTGAGTTGCTTTTAACTGCTTTAATAGATTTAGATAGTACTGATTGTCTTTTACTTCTCAGTAGAATGAACAGCTATCTGTATAACAGAATAACTAATGTATTCTTTCATACTGTAAATATTTGACATTTATCTTGTCTTGTAAACTGGGCTATTCTAGTACCTCCTGGACATTTTTTTATACTTTAACTTCATTGTATTACTTACAATCTTTTATATTATATCTGTACAGCCTATAATAGTAATAGATTGAATTATCTCTGATTTACTGAATTTTCTTATCTTATATTTTCTCATGCCACTCACAATTGCATGCAAATATAGGAAATTTATAGTATTATAAATATCCCAGATTTGTAATATCCTGGTTCTTTTTCTTCCAGTAATAGTTGTAATTTTTACTACTTTCTTATAGGTTTCCTGACTCTTGTTGCCTTTTATACTCTTCCTAGTATAGATTCTGATAGTCAGATAATAGATACTCTATCTTTATTATTCCAGTTGATCTGGCTGCCTCACTGTTGATTTCTGCTTATTGAATTTCTATTAGTTCTTGAAATATCTGTTCTACTATAACTTCTTGTAGCTTATTCCACTTATCTGCTGTATTGCTAGTTTCAGCTCTAGTTGTATACAGGAATTGTTGTTTGTTTCTACTAGTATCAGTAATAGAGTAGTATTGTTCTCTTATAGTTGCTCTCAGCTTTTATTATAGCTGGTTTCCATGTTTTTTATAGCAATTTCTTGCAAAGTGTCCTGGTTTCTTGTAAAAGAAATACAACTTCTTCTAGTATAGCTTGTCTTTTTCATGGTCCTGGCTTTTTATAGTTATATTTAACTCTATAGATTATAATCTGTAAAGATTGTAGTTTTCTCTGTATATCTATTGCTTTGCTGTATAATTTGGAAACTGTTTATAATTTTTTTATTCTAGATATCTCTTTCAAATTCTTATATCTATATATACTGCATGTTTAATTATCTCAGATAGTATATTGAATTATTTCTTTAATCTTGCTATTTTATCCTTGACCTCTTCTTTGAATCTATTGTATACAACTTCTGCTAATATACTATTATTCCAGTTCAATACTGCAGCTAGTTATTGGAATTCTGCTAGGTATTCAGCTGTATTTCTTGTTTATTGAATCTATTTAATTTTCTGTACTGCTGTTACTTCTTTGTCAGTAATTTTAAAATTTATTATCAATACTTTCTTGAACAGTTTGAAATTCTTTATTACAAGAATTTTCTCAGTTTTAATAGATATAAGATCTCCAGTATCTTTCCTGCTAAACTATATTGTCAGATAGAGTTGCATCTATACTGCTGCTTCTTCTTACAGATGTTGTACTACTACCAAGCACTTGTCAATCTTTGTCAACTTGGTATTGAACTGAAAGTAGATTTCAAGATATACTAGAAAAAATCTGAGTTTGCTTCTAGTTCTGTTAAAAAATTGAATTTTTATTTTCTCTGTAATATTTTTCTTCTTCTAGCTTGTAGATTGTACTGCAACTTGATTCTCAATATTAACTGCTTATTTATATATCTAGTCAATTATTCCTTACTGCTCTTTGACCTTGATCTTAAGCTTCTAGATCTAAGCCAGTAAGACTTGTACTGTAACTGCTGTAAATATATCTTCCTATTAATTAGTTCTTTCTAAGCTAGGATAATACTTACCTGAATTAACAAAGTATTCTTTATCTTGTATAGTTGAAAGATAAAGAGAGTTATTGTAATCTTGTATAGTCAAAAAATTCTGAAGGAGTTTATAGTTTTATATTCTTTAAACTGATACTTTAAAAGATAGATATTCAATATATTATAAAGTATCTTGTTCAATTAAACAGAGTAGAATTTCAACTAAACCTCAGAAGTCTGTAATACTCTTAGAAGATATACTTTGATATACACCAAGCTTGTTTATTACTCTAAGCCAGTGTTGTGGGCCTTAACTCACTGTAATAATAGAGGATAATCTACTTCTTCAAAGAAATAAAGTAATCCAGCTAGAGGACAGCCTTGCACTGTATATCAGAAAAGGTCTAATAAAATACAAAGATAGAGTATATATAATATCAAAGTAGAATTGCAGTGCTGTTATAGCTAGTAATCTAAAACTAAGAATAGGTCTAAAATCAGTATTATTATTGAATGCAAAGTAGAAGACTTCTATTTCTAAGAGTAGGAGAAATATATCCTTTATATATATAATGAAAATCCTGTAGTAGATCTGGTAGATCTGGTAGATATTAATTTACTAGTACTACTGAGTCTACTATCTGTAGATCTAGTAGACTTAGTAGATATTAATCTACCAGTGCTACCAGTTTTACTGCTTGGATTACATAATCTTCCAGTTATATAACTTCCAAGTTTTACTGATTTTTCTATTCTGCTGTATTTCTACCTCTCTGGGTTATTGTCAATTAATAGTCTCTGTTAGTCTGTAACACAATACAAGAAATATCCAAGATAGATATAATATATAATATATAATATTTAAAGATTGAGATACTGTAAATAAGAAAATAAATATATTATAACTGTCCACTGCAAAATTGAATAGTAAATACAATATACAATAACTTGTAAAGATTAAAAGTAATCTTTAACTTTCTCTCTACTATCTACTATTTCTATTCTTTCCTGTCTTCTTACTGCTTTTTTCATGTCTCTGAAATAGCTGTCACTTTTTATATTATATATATCATGTTCTTAGTTATCAATTCTAGAGAATAACTATACTCCCCACTACAATATATTCTTTGAAGAGTTGATAAAACAGTTAAAACAAGTAGTACTGTTAATAAGATCTACTAGTAAATATTCAGTTTATTTACTTGTTTTACTCAGACTGATTACTTTCAGTTATATAAACTTCTAATCAGTATATTAAACCTCTGACTAGTTGTCAACTGAACTTTAACTAATTATTAACTGATTATAGAAAACAAGAATAAAGATATAGTTAATTAAACTAAGTATAAAAAAAATTCTGTTATTATAGTAGATATTAATAAAATCTATTTTTTAATACTATTAAAGATTTATAAAGAAATTCAAAATTATACTAATACTGTAAAGCAGATTTATAATAAATTATTAATATAAAATTAATATAATTCTTTACTAGAAGCAGTTATTCAGTAAGTTAATTAATTAATATTTATAACTATTTTATAACTGATTGCTGACTAGTTATCAACTAGAAGTTAAAGTCTAAATACTTATAATATTGACCAGCTTGAAGCTTGTACTAAATATAGTATTTATTATAATTATTGAAATAATATTTTTAATATACAGTACTACAATAGTCTAGTACAAGATAAAATAGTATAACTATTTAAAGATCAGTTATAAACCAGTTGCTGACCAGTATAGATTAATAGAAATACTAATTAAATATAACTGCAGATAAGAATAATATCTTTATTCAAGCTAGCTTTTCAGGAAATATTCAAAATTATTTACAGTTAAGAGAACACCAGTCAAGATAGTCTAATTAATTTATAACTAGTTACCAACTGATTACTGACTAGTTATATTAATATTTAGATCCAGGTAGATAAGTTAAACTAATAATTTATTAGTATCTATTGAGCTTTCAACTTCTGGAGAGCAAGAAGCCTTATAATAAGTAAGTCCAGCAAGATTAGTCAATACTAGTCAACAACTAGTTGGATACTAATATTTAACTAGTTAATAACTTATATTTCAGCTTTGAAGAATAGCTTCTAATAATCTTCAAGAGCTTCAGCATTAGCAGCAGGAATTAAAATTGAAAATTAAAGAAATAGAGCTGTAAAAAGAAACTGCTGAAATTAAAAAACTAGAATTAAAAAATAAAAGACAGCAGCTAAAATTAAAAAAAGTAGAAGAAAATTTACTTTATTACTAATTAAATAATAATAAATAACTAGTTATATTTTATTTTCTTTTAATTATATATAAATTATCTAGTATTTAAATATAAATTTTAAATTTATTTTGTAATAAAATAAAATAAAAATTATAATTAATTAATAATAATATTAAAACTATCAAAGCAAAAATTCAAAGCATGTTATTATTTATTAATTAGTAGATATTAATATTTACTTATACTTTTTCTTTACACAACTAGTTGTTAACTGGTCACTGACTAGTCAGAAACTATTTAATCTTACTTTTAGTATTTTTATTTTACTGATTCTTTATATTCTGCTCTTCTTTTTTTTTTTTTTTCTTTTTCTCTTCTTCTTCTTTCTCAGAAATCTTGACTGATTGTTTACTAGTTTTATCAAGTATTAAAAAAAATCTACAATAGAAACAGGTTTTAAGATTACTACAATACTCTAGCTATAATTAGTCAGTAAACAATTAGGAACTAGTTATATACTAGTTAAAACTTACTATTATTAATTATAGTGCAGGATTTACAGAGTAATAGCAGGCTACAGTTACAAATAATATATTTAACTTCAGTAATATTATACTAGATAACTGATTAGTAATTAGTAGATAATTAATTATTAATCAGTGAAAACTTACTGCTTTACTATTTTTATATATTAGAAGTTTAATTTTTTTAATAGAGTTCTTGATATTAAAGTACAAACTGTAACTATCTAATTTATTATTAACTGATTTATAACTAGTTGTTTTTATCAATATATCAGTATTATACTTTAAAATAATTAATTTATAGAATTCTATAACTAGTAAGTAATTGATTATTAATTAATTAGAGATTAATTATATACTTAGTACAGTATTAATTATAAAGCAGAGAATCTGGCTAAATATATTCTAAATAATTAAAATATCTTTATACTTATAAAAATATTTGCAGAGATTATTAATAATATATTAAGTTTAATTAATTAGTAACTAGTAAGTAGCTAGTTGGAAATTAGCTAATTTATTAAAGAAGAGCAGCTATTAATACAGCAATAGACTTTATTAATATAGAGAATAATAGTACTGTCAGACTATTATAATTAGTCAATAATCAATTATTAACTAGTTGAAGTGAGGTATATTTCAGTAGTAAATTCAACTTATATTAGTTCTAAAAGTAGAGAAATTAAGTGCTTCTTTGCCCAATTCAAGATAGTATATATAAACAGTCTATTGTTCTGTCAGCTTTTTTCATACTGACTAGTTGCTGACTAGTCAACAACTACTTACAAATTTGCAGAGATCTTTCACTATTGTAGACAGGAGATAGAGAATAAAGATATAAATATAATTGAATTGATAATAGAGTAGTTGACAATTAATTATCTATAAAAAAAAAGAGCTTTTGTAGCAGCTTTTTAAATAGTTAATAACTAGTACTGAGATTGACAGAACTATGTTTTTTAAAGCTGACCTGACTCTTTGTATGAGCTGACCCAGGTTGGGTCAGCTTACCTAATTAAGCAAGGGTCGCCTGGCCTTAGAGTTGGGTCAGGTGATATGTAGTCTCATGTTTGTTTCCCATGCCAGGCATGGTGTCAGTCAGAACTAGCACTTATCTGAGTATGATACTGCTAATCTTAGCCTCTTATGGTCAAGTAGCAAGTTTCGCACATGGTACAGGGTAGATTATGGGCTTATTCGGAATGATGACATTCTAGCTGAAATGGGCCCGCAATTGGTGAGGGAGGAGAGCTTTCCTACCCCCCGCCACCCCAAAGCTACGGACGTATGGGCTCAGTGCATTATTAGTTCTATGTATGTTACTCGGCTGCAGCAGGTTTTCTGCGTGTAAAACACCTCGTAATGAGCATATCAATCCGTGCTCCTGGCTCTCTCTCTCTCTCTCCGTCGGAATGATAAGCAAGCACTCTGCCGAGTTTGGATTCAACTACCGGGGACTCCTGCCTGTTCGGCACTCCATGGAGGGATGGAGCTTTTTCTTCTCTTCTCTGCTAGCTACCGGTTACCTCTATATCCCTTCCTGACATTTTTCTGCTAGTGTGCGATACGAAACTTGTTCTGGCATTGATTTAGTCCTTTTCTAAACTGTCAATCACTTTCTCCAAGCTGAGAGGAGAGGAGGGGGCGGGCGGGGTGAAGGTGGTAGTACTCTCTATGTATGTGCCTCGGGATAAAAAAGACTGTAGCTTGTCTTGTTCCCTGTTCTGACAACAAGAAATAGCAAGCTTGTTTTATGTTATGAAGCATAAGTAAGCTCAATGGCACATAGCTTGCAACATCCATGTTATCAATTCCCAGGTTGTTTGCATCATGAGATAGTGACATGGATGGACCTTGAGCTCATCGGGCCGAAACAAGCCGAAGCTCCAACACGCTTATCTTATCGCCAGTTTATCGATAGAGACCAACAGCTAATCCAGACGTCTGCACCGAACAATGCTCTGTACAACATTGAACATTCCTTCCAGAATGCTCTCGGAGCTTTGTCGAGAAGTGAAAGATGGCCGCTCATGTAGCCTTCCTGCATTATTCCTTCAGAACTCCGTCCTTGCTTCTATAAGTTGCAAAACTTCCGTCATGCATGTAGCTCAGAGGGGCATCGCTGTAACCCAAGCCCGGGATCTGCAATGCTAGAAACCTCTTTTTTACGGTTCGCCTTTATGCGGCTGAACACGCTGGTGACATGGCCTATGCGAATGATCCCTACCTGCGCGTCTTTGATATTGTTCCTGTTGCTGCGCAGGCATCAGCGGTCTGGTTTCTCGCGGCTTTCATAAAAGCACAATGAACCCAACGTTTTCTTGCCCTTCTGCTTCTTATTCTTCTTATTATTCTTCTTCTTTTTTACTCCTCTCCGCTTTCTGGTAGTGAGGGAAACATAATAGACTAGCATGCATTCCTACATATTGTCATTCTTGGCTCTTTCTCTCTCCCTTGGCCATGCCTGTGTCCATGACCATTACAGCACGGGATTCGTTAAACCAGCCCCAAGTCTCGCCAAGCGGGGAGATAACTACCCATTTCCCCCGGTTCTCACGGAGCATGAATCCATTTTGGTGAACTCCATTGCTAATACGTCTATTGACGATTGGGCTTACTATTATACTCATGGCCTCCATATTGCAGGTACAAACAAGACAATGGCCGAATGGACCGTTGACAGATGGACAGAGTTTGGAGTGCCTTCTTCACTCGTGTCTTATACGGTCTACTTAAATTATCCGGTCTCGCATTCTCTGTCGCTTAACCGCGCGGATGGGAGCGTATGGAATCTGAATCTCGAGGAAGACGTGCTTCCTGAAGATCCAACTACTAGTTATCCCAACCGGGTGCCAATTTTCCATGGCTACTCTGCTAGTGGGAATGCAACTGCGGAGTATGTATATGTTGGCCGTGGACAGAAAGTCGACTTTGACCGACTTATTGATCTAGGAGTTCAGCTTGAAGGGAAAATAGCTCTTTCGCGATATGGTGGACCCTTTAGGTAATATATCAGTTTTTTAAGTGTGAGTCAATACTAAACTGCTAATACCGATTCGGCAGGGGTTTGAAGGTCAAGAATGCCCAGGATCACGGCATGATCGGTTGTGTTATTTTTACCGACCCAGACGAGGATGGTAACATGACCGAGGCCAACGGTTATGCTGCATATCCTGATGGACCTGCGCGAAACCCGTCCTCAGTACAGCGCGGATCCGTTGAGTTCTTGTCGACATACCCCGGGGACCCCACAACTCCAGGCTATCCTTCCAAGGAGGACTCACCTCGGGCGGATAAGAGTCTTGTAACCCCAAAGATTCCTTCCCTACCAATTTCATGGGCCAATGCCGTCCCGCTCCTGGCAGCTCTTGATGGCCAGGGAACACCGGGGGAACAAGTCAATCGTGATGGTTGGGTGGGTGCTATCAACGTCACGTACTCTACTGGTCCAGCACCTGGCGTTGAGCTTTCTATGAGCAATATTATGCGCGATGCGTACAATCCAATTTACAACGCCATCGGCATTATCAACGGGACGAAGGAGGATGAGGTTATTATTATTGGAAACCACTGGGATGCATGGCAGATTGGAGGAGCAGCGGATCCTAATTCAGGATCAGCTGTCATGGTTGAGCTGGCTAAGGCCTTTGGAAAGCTTCAGGAAGCGGGTTGGAAGCCAAAGAGAACCATGTGAGTACATTTTTTGCTTTTTGCTGAGTGCCCTATTCCTTGGCTATACTGAAATATTATAGCGTGATGGCTTCTTGGGATGGAGAAGAATATGGTCTTCTCGGGTCTACAGAGTGGGTCGAAGAATACGTAAGTGCCTGTTTCTCCTCATCGATTGGCTTTCCTCGCAGCTAAATACAATATATGTTTTAGATTCCATGGTTGAAAGCTTCAGCCGTGACTTATCTCAACATCGATGTTGCTGTTGCTGGCTCAGGGCCTTATATAGCTGCAACTCCGGAGCTTAAAAGTTTTGCCATCGATACGGCCGCGAAGGTTATTTTCCCTGACAAGGGAAGCCGCAACATCACGCTGTACGATAGGTGGGCTTATCTGACTGGGGGAGCTGTTTACGAGCTTGGCAGCGGCTCTGACTACACTCCCTTTCTGCACAATGGGATTGCATCGGCAAGTCCTCGCTATTTTCTTTTCTAGGGATTTCAGTAAAGAGCCCACATTGCTAACCCGTTGTCTAGATCGACATCGGCTCCGTCCAACAGCCTGAGGACCCAATCTATCACTACCACTCCAACTACGACACGTACCACTGGATGAGCACGTTTGGGGACCCTGGCTTCAACATCCACGTCGCCATGGGCCAGTACTTCGGGCTCCTAGCCTACCACCTCGCAACCGACGACATCATTCCTTTCGACATCATCGGATACGGCGTCTATATGACTTTCTACCTTAGTGAGCTCAGAGCCACCATCCAAGACGCAGGCCCAGACTCGACATGGACATCTCTCGACCTCTCAAAGCTGGAACAAGCCATTGGCGTCTTCAATAAGACTGCCGTCGATGTAACGGCGCTGAAGGAAAGGGCCCAGGACAGTGGAGATGGAGAGCTTGTTAATCTTCTAAATGCCAAGTTCCGCGATTTTGAGAGGGGGTTTGTTAGTCAGGGTGGGTTACCCGACAGGGAATTTTATAAGCATGTTTTGTTTGCACCAGGGTTGGATACAGGGTATGTCTTTTCCTTTCACCATTTCCCTTTCGCTACATCTCAAGCCTGCATAATGAAGGCAATCTGATGTGTTATTTTTGATAGATACGCGCCCGTCACGTTCCCTGGAATTACGGAAGCTATTATCTATAATATGTCCCGATCCATTGCAGAGGAATGGGTAGAAAAGACGAGCAATGCCATTCTAGTCGCTGCGGGAATCTTAGCGCCATAAGAGTCACGTATATATTCTATATAGATGGCTCGTTTTCTGGTTAACACTAGAGCTGGGCTTGCGATTTACAAGACTATTTGAGTTTTTGGAATATGATCAAGTAGGATTAATTATGGCTTCTTGGCTGTCTTTGGCTCATGTGCAAGGGAAGACAACTTAACTGTGATGCAGAGACCATGCTGGTTTTACAATTAGCAACGCCATTCAGTATCCCATAACTACGCACTTCCAGTGTATCTTTTGCATTCTGATTTCGTGCGAGATTTTGCTTGGATAAGTCCAGGGGCCTTTTACAGTTCTGACGTCACTATTATCTTATCATTTCGTTACCTGCAATTTCTCGACCGACAACAACTGCAAATGCAGGCCATCAGTTCCCCAAGGCTCCATCTAGCTATTGAAATGAGATATACACCCTTCGCAACTCTTATATATCTACAATACACTTATTACATCTTTCAAGACAATTTCAAACTTGGCAAGGCTTCCAATCTCTTGGAGGAGAAGATGCCTTTCATGTCCGCGTATGTAGACACTCTGGTTTTCTCTCTTGCCGATGCCAGTCGCTCATGTTTGAACAGGACCCTATTCTAAAGGAGAAATAGATGCAGCAAAATTGTCAATAAAATATGGTTAGAGAGAAAACCCTTTCGTAACAAACATTATTTTGAGAGCTAGCACTGATTCTGTCTGCTCCTCCGTTTCTTCTACTTCTTCCTTTTTTTTTAGGTGACCACAAGGTCCGGAGCTTCTTCGTCTGCAAAAGACAATACTAGACATGACGCCGTAAAAGCGAAAAAGAAACGGGACTCCCGCGTTCGTCGTAGCAGCAGCAGCAGCAAGGCAGCAGTCCGGCAGCAGCCACTTCCGAAGTCATCGTCGTCTGACGACGGCTCGCTGCAACAACAACACCACCCCTTTCATGCACCAACAATCTTCACAATCGGCCACGGCACACGCACTCTCCCCGAACTCATCCAGCTCCTCCAATCCGCACACGTCACGCATCTCATCGATGTCCGCTCGATTCCCCGCTCCTTCAAAAACCCGCAATTCAACCATGATACGCTTATGGAATCTGCAGAATTACATGATAGCGCGGGGATCGAATATACATGGCTAGGACCGGGAATAGGGGGCCGGCGGAGTGCGAAACAGCAACCAAATCTTGAGCGACATGGTGCGATTCGCGTCGCTGCGTTTAGGAATTATGCAGGGTATATGTGCACGTCGGCGTTTAGGGAGGGGTTGGCTGAGTTAAAGGGTCTGGCTGTGAAGGAGGAAGAGAAGATGAAGAAGAAGAACAATAACTTGCGGGAGGGCTCGTCCTCCAGCGGTGAAAGAGGGCATGTAGCTATCATGTGCAGTGAGACTCTCTGGTGGCGATGCCATCGCAGGATGATTGCGGATGCTCTAGTAATTGACGGGTGGGATGTAGAGCATTTGGGGGTTGGGAAGAAGACTATGAAGCATGAGCTTTGGGATATTGCGAGGGTGGATGAGGAGGGGAATTTGGTGTATGATGTCTCTGTGTGATGGAAGAGGGGTGTTTTTTGTTTATATCTTTTGCTTATATCTTTTGTTTATATCTTTTGTTTAACATTTTCTTTGTTCCTTTGACTATATGGAAAATAAAATACTTGCATTGGGGAGTGGCGCAGTGCTATAGACATAATTTTACTGAGGAAATATAGCCATGGCCAGAATAACAAATATTTCGTTGTCATTGCAAGGCGGAAATCACATCTATATCAGGATGTTGATGATATCATCGGCTGCATGTACATACACAAACCTCCGCCAAGAAAACCAACTACATGGCAACCTAACGCGCCTGGTCATGCTTGACAACGCGCCAGCTGAGCTGACATTATAATTGTCTGCTTCTATTCAATATGAGCTCTATCTCTTCATCTACACTTAACTCACCTTGGTCAAAGGTGCGAAAGACACTACTCAACCTCCTGCCCTGGACAACAGATCCGGATACAATGTCATCAACCGAATCTTTCTCCGGGGAAGGTAGCTTCTTCTCCCCTTCCCCAACTGATATTGGACTCGTCCGCACCGCCCTTAAATCCACCAAACCTGCACTCCCCACAGAGCTAGCAGACATGATCCTCGACTTTGCAGACTACAATGTAAAGGACGTTGCCGAAAATACATTTCTTCAATCCCGATATTCCGTCCAGGATCCGCTTAGCGCAGGGGTAGTTGTCCCGGGGCCTCTGATTAGGGAGATGAAGCTGGACGGGCCCGAGCTGAGGGATTTGAAGATTAAATCGGTTAGATTTGAACTTGCGAGCCGTGATCAAGGATGGGGTGGGGAACACAACACTCAAGGTATGTACTGTTACATAGTGTTTCTAAGTTTCTATTGGAAGCTTTTTTCCTTCTGTAGATACAGGGACAGAGGTGGATATATAACTTCGAAACTAGGAACATATAATTGCGCATGGTCGTGGTTTGAAGTCACCATCCTCCGTCCCCAGGAAAATCCCACCACCGCCACAGACGCGTCAGAGATAGACTTTGATAGCAGACATCGAGACCCGGAAGACTTTTCTGACTCCTACCAACGCTGCGGTTGGGACTTTGTGAGAGATGAGAGGGGTAAAGCGAGGGGATGGAGTGTTCAGAGTAATCGCGTTGCCACGCGCGAAATTGAGCTCCATGAGATCCTCTGGGAGGCAGATGGTGGCAAAAAGGACCTGGAAGAGCCAGGGGAAGATAATGGTAGTGGAACTGGGGAGGGGTTCATCGGTGCCCTTCGACCTGGCGATTTGATAATCCTCTGGGCTAGAGCTCTGGTAGGGTCTCTCTATCTCCTGTTATGATGTTATTACTGATAAATTTAAAGTAAATAAGCTAACAATATTTTTTAGTTTCCTGGATGGGCCAACTATGTAGAGAGGGCTCGTGTTGAGGTTGAGTACACAGGCTAGAAATCCCCAAGAGAACCTGAAATTGCAAATCGTTATGGGAAATGGCCATGATGGTTGAAGTTGGTTCGGATGCGGTGCTGCTAGCTTACATTAACGGGATACTGGATGCTTTTTCATGTATGTTCAGCACGTTTAATGGCTTCTGACATTATCATTCTTCTGTTATTGGTTTTTGAAGACGATCAGTGGTTCCGGAGGGGGAACCCAGACTGTGTGTGTATGGTTCCATGGCCATCTATGGCAAGCTTCCCCACCCCCTGTCTCAAAGAAATCTGGCCACCCATCTGACTAGGTCGCCGATGGCCCCCTGTTTCCATTTCTGGAAGTGTTCTTGCGATCTCAACATCCATAAAGACGGGCTCCTGCTAGCCTCTCATGCTCCAATGCCTCGTGAATCAGGGACAGGTCCACTGGTGAGCTGAGCTACTAGAGAATATTTCTGGAATCTCTCCCCTATTGGTATATTCTCACCTCTTTCTCCACGGTCCTTTCTCCCATCCACCCTTCTCTTAAGCAAATATATTTTCGCTAAGGTGGATTACACATCTTGACACAACTCCTACATGTACTTCTAGAGACTTCACGGGGAATCCCCCTGAAGGCGGACTGATCTTCTACTGTTCTTTGTAGAAGCGAGTACAATAAAATAATAAGATAAAAGAACTTCCTTCATTTCCAGGGGCTACACTCCCCTAACTATGCAATTTCAATGCAATCGTGCTATATACAAAAATGCCTCGCTTCCCTCCTCGTATGTCCTGAATGGAGTTACAACTGTTGTAAAACATAAATAAAAAACTCGATTTGCTTTCATACACAACCTCTCATCTGCGACTCTCTCTTCACATTGAAATCAGGACCTAATGAATAGTAGAAACATTGTCCGATTTACTGGAACGGCTCAGGTCCCGGAATCTCGTAAGACTCTGGGTACGGGTCACCCTTTGAATTATAGACTGTTGATTTTTTTTTCATTCCGGGTTAGCATTTGTTGTTGTACGTTTGTGAAAAGACATAGAATCTTGCCCGAGGGGGGATTTTGCTGTTATTGAAATTCAATCAAAAAACTTACTGCTGATGGTAATGCCGGGATGATTAGCGTCGTATACGCCTGGGATTTTAACTGTGGGTGGGCTTGCTGAACCACCACCAGTGACGGAGATCTAAATGACGAACGAAAGAAAAGTCTTGTTAACGGCTTTCCTTAGGGGGACCCGGATATATATAACCATTTAAACTTACCTGGGCGCATCCGACGTAGAATTGGGCACCACCCGGGGCATAGGCACTGTGTAGTGCAATGATCTCTTGGCGGATTAGGTACTCCCCATTGGCGATGCTGCTGGGGATTTGAACAGTCCATTTGCCGTTGTTGGCTCGGAGCGTGTCGACTGCCCAGTTTTCGCCCTCAAGTCCAGTCTATAATATAATTGCAAAGTGTGTCAATATTCTGAGTAGGAAGCAGGAGGGGGGTAATACAAAAGAAAGCAAAAGGGCAAACACATACGTGGGCGATCTTGAACCAGTCAAGGTTTGCTGGGTTTCGCTCGGACGTGGCTGAGCCAACCTTTGCCAGGTATGTCAAGATAGGGCTTTTTAAAAGTTATCAAGTCAGCATAATGTCACGAATAGAGTCTTTGCGTGACGGATAGGAAAAAAGAGGGGGCTTAGTGTCCTCTCACCCTTTGTGGGACGCGTCGATCGCCTGAGTGTTTCGCCCCTCATGATGCCACTAGTTGCCCCTGGATTAGCCTTTTGTTTTCTGGATATATTTTTATATTCTTCAACGGGAATCGAAAGTCTCTCAAAGTTTACCTCGAGTGTGATCGAGCCACCAGCTATACCACAAACTGTTAGTAACAAACAACGTCGACCCCCAAAGGTGGGGATGCAAGTGGATAAACATACCTTGAACCTGCTGGATGGAGCCGGCAGGGTTTTCACCATTAACGTTACATGCCAGGGTGCTGCTCTGGACATTTTGGATAGGGTTCTATATATATATATATAAATGTATAAGCTCTCCGTATGATCCAGTGGGGAATTCCATAAGCAAGGAAAAGGGGGGGAGGGGGGAGGGAAATATTTCTCACGTTGTTCGGGACTCGACGAATGTTGCTATTTTCATTTTTGTTCCGTTAGCTAAGTCGCAACTGAGGAGAGGAGCTCAGGTGGTGAAAGGGCAGTGTGAGTTGTCCCCGTACCTAGTCGTCTCCTGTCCGTTTACAATCGAATACTGCAGGGTGCAGTGGGCGGCGGCCGAGCCAGCCAAGTAGAGTAGAGTTGACGCCTTGACCAACATTTTTGCTTTGTGAGAAATAGATAATATCTCGTGATATGTAGAAAGAGTATAAGTCGTTGTAGACGGACTGAATCGAAGAAAAAGCTGCGAGAGACGCAAGGGGGCGTCCCCTTATATCTTTCAACAGCAACAGCCCGCCCCATTTCACGCGCCGGAGGATCGCTCCGTAGATCCCTCCCCTTAGTGTACTCAAACCCACCTACGTGATCACCCAACCCTGGTCGGTCCCCCCCATAGAGAAAGAGAAATCTTTTTTCTAGTGGGATGTCGATGTTCTAAACAGTTCTATAGGGTAACTGACCAGGGGTGGGTGGTGGTCGTGTAGGCTGGTTTGAATGAATGCGCTAACTGCCGATCTCCACCGGGAGAGCAACGCAATATCGCGTAGAACCCGGGAAACCGCTCCGGATCGTGGGGGGGGGAGATGGGTTAGATAATGTTCCCCCCGAAGTGGATTGCTGGATTTTCATTTCGCCATTCCCCCGCTTTGCGGGGTTGGGTCATGACGAAAGGGTTTTTTTCAACGGGGGCCTCCTTGTGACCCTTGGGTTTATTATTATTGAATCGCAAAGTTGGGTACCCTCGAGTCTTCTTCAGTGAAGTTGTTGGGGCTTCTAGCACACGTTTTCCCCAAACAGCTCAAGTTTTGCTGTAGCGGCCCGGAAAAGCCAACGAAACGGGCGACCATGATGCTTCTGTCAGCAACGACACGAGCTGCAAGGGTATAGAAACAGGAAGAAACATTAGTGAAATTGTAAAATAATACTGCAAGAAGTGACCTCCACAGGCTTTTCTCCGTGATCCAACATATAAAAAAGTCATCATGTCTGTAAGGAAAATGACGCCTGTTCAGCAACATGGTGCATCATCATTCAGCGTTCGCATAAAAATCCACAGCAGGATGATTATTCCGGGGCCCTCGGATGTATGTATGTGTGGCAAGAAATAAAACCAACAAAACATCAAGCTCAAATTAAGTTGCTTTTTAATTTATCAGATCAGCATCGCTTGTAGTTATGTGGTACTTGAACCATCGCCGGTGCTGACAAATCCATCGGCTTCAAACTCCAGTTCATGTGAGATGGCAGGATATCGCAGAGAGCACATTGTGCAGAAGGCCATGTATTCTCTTGACTGGAATAGAAGGTGTTAACAGCTCACGCAGGAATGGAGCTATTATTATTCTGAATCTTCTTGAAGAAGTGGTGTCTCGAGTTCACTGTGCAAAGGTAACCCCCAGGTCACGAGGTTTCAATTATCGGCCCCTACAAAAGTCCGATACCCCATAAAGTTAGAATCCACAATAAAATTCCCTGATTGGTTGGTTTACAATTAAGGACTCCAGAAAGAATCTTTAATTGGGCGCTTTAAATGAAGGACCTCCTTAGTACCTAGGTATATACTCTGGGGGTATTAGATATAGCACATGGTGGGATATAAAAGAAAAGAACAGATCAAAGTGCTAGTCGGGCTTGGCAAACATCAGCCGAAAAGCCTGGTCGAAGGATCTGCGGTATCCACGAGATTCAATTCCTAACAAGAAGTATATAAGGAGAAATAGATAGAGAGTCATCACTAACATACTATAGCCCATCATACATTACTGAGGCCACAGAAAGACCCCATAAATGAAAAATAAATAAAAAAACAACAACAGAGAACCCTGAACATCCCAATAAGAGACATCAGTGTGAAACAAGTGGTATCAAACAACAGCAACAACAATAATAACATCCCAGTCCCACCCCACAAAAAACCCCTATCAAACATATAAATCCATACACATATATACATATCACGCAGTCCCATTTGTAACATGCACCAAGGAGCTCTTCACCATCTCCACACAAAACTCCGCCCAATCGCTCCGTCCCTTATGCATGACTTCTTCCTCAATCGCATCCTCAATGCTCTGTCTGTACCGGCGGCGAAACTCAGATTTCACACGCTCCATGTGTCGCGGCTCCCAGTGCATCCGGACTAAGCGGGAGATGAGCAGTTCGGCACGGTCGCGGCCGGTGCCGGATTCAGCGATGGCTTGGTGTAGGAGGAGGGCGTCGCGCATGGGACGGTTAAGGGCGCCGTTGAGGATGTGAGCGAGGGTTTCGCCCTGCATGTGTGTGAAGGAGGGTGGGTGTTAGAAGTTTTCTTTTCTTTTCGAGGAAAGTTGAGTGGAAGGGAAAAAGAGTGGGTATAGTATACTTACAACCAAGTTCCTCGATTTATTAATCATATCATTCGCAAACTTCCTCTGATACGTATACTCATACTCATGCAAAATCTCCCTCAAATGTGCATCGCTGCGCACAACAATGATCTGAATCATCGCCGTCTCGCCTCCATCCCGCGAAACCAGCGCGCGATGAAGAACCTGCACATCCTGGCGGATAAGATCCATATTCAACGGCTGCTTGTCAGACTGTCTCCGCTCCTCGAGCGCAAGCAAGATCGCCGTGCGGAACTTATCTGCTTTAAGCTCAGCTTTCATGCATTTTTCCAGATCGTCACCGTACCGCTTGTCGCGGAAGCATTTCTTGATCTCGCGGATTTCGGCATTGGTCCGGCCGATGAGGGATTCTATGAGGAGCTCACGACGTGTCGAGTTGGAGCGGTACCAGAAATTCGCCCAGTGAGCTTCGGATTCCCAGCGTCCCAAGGAGGTCGCGTAGCAGACCTTTCCAAAGTTGCCCGGCACATTCGCCTTGATGTGTTTGGTTAGGTTTATGCCTTTGCCCTGAATTTTGTATACATTCTTGTATTCCGCGCGGAGCGAAAGGATATCGTCGTCAGTCAGGTAGGGCAGAATGGTGAGGAGCGGTTTAGGATCAACGCGGGAATGCGATATCGCAGAGTTAATCGCTTTAACGTCTGGCTTGGGATCGTAAAAGGAAACGCGCTTTTTGAGAACCAGAGCACCGGATGGCTCTGGTTCTATTGTAGAAAGCCGGTGCTCGCGCTTATCTTTCTTCTCGGATTTTTCTTTCCGACTATCGCTCTTCTTGGATCTGGAACTTCCCTTCTTAGTAAGACTCTTCGACAGCGAGTCACCGTCTAGTGGCTCTAGGTCGGAGATATCTTCGTCAAGGCTAGAAGAGTTTTTAGTTGGCCACGGCATCGGCGAGATACATTGGTAGGTGCCTTGATACGCCTCGAGAAGGGGGCTTGCTGGAGGACGATCGGAGTCAGGAAAGCTACCAGGAAGCGACATGTTTCCGTTACCGGTAGATACAGATAGAGTATGTGGACGATCTTTCCGGTCTGGTCTAATCTCCGTAAACTGAGGCTCAGCGGTCTGGGTATAAGGTTTCGTGCTCTGAGTTTGACTGGGTGCGGTTTGATTCTGCAGTACCTGGTACGCTAGACTTGATTTCGATATATACTTGATGTTCGGATCTGGCTGGGCGTATTGAAAGGGAGCTGGCGCAGCATACTGGTTTGGAGCGGCAGCTGTCGTACCCGTCGAGTGCCCACGCTGGTGGCCCGGAGCGTTTGCGGGATGAGCGTAGGGCGCGCCGGGAAGGCCTTGTATCTGGCCTGCTACGGCTGGGGGGAAGGTATATGGAGCAGCGGAATGAGGTGGCATCTGGGCATGCTGTGGCTGTGCGTATTGGCCCTGTGCCGCGTACTGCGGAAAATTCTTGGACACTAGGTTTGGATCTGGCATCGCATAGCTGGAAGCTGGCGGCGGAGGAGCTACTCCCACCGGTTGCGGCTCCTTACCAAAATCGTTTGGAGGAACAAAACCAGGACGCTCGCAATCCGGGATTGGGCCCCATTCGGATGGAATTCTGTCTAATTTACTATCCCGATTCTTCCTGCCATCGCGGGAAGAAGGCTCCTCCCGATAATATCCTTTGGGGTCGGCGTAGCGGTAAGCGTCTGGTTGTGCATAGCTCGAATGGCGCCCATTGTCGCGTGAACTCGGGTTGGGAGACCTATCCCTGGCGGCAGAAGAAGATTTTGACTTCTCATGTAAATACCTTGCTAATTCCTCGTCGGAGATCCGTGTTGGTTCGCGTGACTGAGGCGCAGGCGACTTGTCACGCGCATATTTTGATTGCGCGCGTCGGTATGCTGGATCCTCATCTCCAGAACCCCTGCTATAGGAATATTTCTCTAGAGCTTTGGAACTTCTGTCATCTGAGCGCCCCTTGGATGGCACGGGATAGTCATAGTCTGAATCCCCATAGGCCAATGCATCATGATCATCATCGTCGCTATCGGTATATGAATCCGAGTAATCATCTTGGTATTTGCTTGGTGCAGGCGCTTTCTGACTGCGACCCGGATACCGTTTATCATATTCTGAATCTGACTCGCGTCGGTATTTGTCTAGCTTATCAGCACCCGCTTCGGGCTTCGTGGGGTATCTCTTTGCGGCCGCCTCGTCATCCGACATATAATAGTACCCCGGTGGGTGTTTAGGTTTCTCGAGCCGCTGGTACCGATCCTGCTCTGAACCATAGTCCTCGTATTTCTTCGTTGATGATGCTGTTGCTGGTGTTGGGCGGGAAGTGGAGTAGCGGTCCCTCTCATCCACGGAATCTTCATCATAGTACTTTCTGGAACTAGATTTTCTGGATTTCTCGGGAGCGGGAGAGGGGCCGCGCACATCGCGCGACCGCGATCGATCTCTAATTCGCCCTCCTGGGGACTTGGATCGAGTGCGCGATCGATGGTCGTCGACGCGTAAAGACATTGCGACGAGGCTGGCGAGGCTGGGGAGGAGGGGTAAGGGGAGTAGAAGAGCTGGTTTATATGAATTGAGTAACCTGGTAGAGAACTGGACAGCGGATGAAGCTTATAGCAGACAGATTTTAGCTTCCAGAACTAGTTGGACGACAGCTGGACGGAGAATGCAGTGTGGGAGAAGAAGAAGAAGAGGAAGAAGGAGATCTCGCTGCTCATCCCTCCCCCCGGCACCTGCAGGCTGTTGCCGACTCCTCGTGCATCACCAACCAGCTTGAGCCGCAGCCTTGCCAGCCCCACTGGATGCACACTATTCCCAATCGGGTAGACCCCAAACATCAATCATCCCCTGTGCCGCCATATGATTGGCCGGATATACCCCTCAGGGGGGAATTATGGGCAAACATGATGAGTAATCACCTTGTCGATACCCCATTGGACAATTTACAGTGGGGGAGCTGAAAACACAATGCTTGTTCTTCTAAATGGGCAGACATGCTTTTTTTACTACGTGTATCCCGGAAAGTTTGTTAGTTCCACCCCCCCTGACAGGGTATGAAGTTCGAATTCCACACACCTTTGGCCCTCACACCACCACCTTCCTCTGAGTAAGTTCATTGATTTCTTACAATCCCTATACTAATTCTTTGAATTCTCAATAGATATTCTCTAGTTCTCCTATCTAAAAGATGAATTCTCGGCCTACTACCCCAGAATCTAATGATCGAAGCTCTAATACCACCTGA